>JAASFW010000427.1:0-18845 GCA_023334005.1 Globisporangium orthogonon
CTCGAACACGCTCAGACAGAGAACGTAGTTGTAGATCCTTTTGTATCGTGTGCGCCTACGACGCGCTGGAGAAAGCCTGTGGTTGTGAGTATAGGTAGCTCTTCGTTGATCTTGATCTCTTCAGTCCTCAGAAGGTTGGGAGCACTGCTGCCCCCAGCAGCCGGTCTGAAGAGTGTCGTTATTGTTCTCTCTTGGCTTGAGTCGCTGTCCATATCAGCTTGATCCACGTGCGGTTGCTCATGTGAGCGCAAGCGTTGACTCGCGATCTACAAGGCTACATCGTCGGCGTCGGGGATTGCATTGGTGTCATCTGCCGAACGTTTGCGGTAGGACAAAGAGCGAGACGGCATCAGTCGAAAGCGAAACTGGAATTGGTAAACTGTCAGGTGCCAAGTGTGTTTTAAAGTGGTCAATGCTCACGTTTGATGGGAGCGATTGTTGACCAAGGTTGTCCGAGTTGTGCATTGTTGTGACGTGGCAGCTTTGCCTTTTCCCTGTCAACACATGAGTCGCTCGTCATCGATTGTTTCTTTGTCGAGTCTTCATGAGCGAGCGAGCGAGCGGCGAAGCATGCTTGTGCTTTTAGCTTCACACAAGTAACGAAAGCCGTCGAATTAGGAAAGAAATGCTCGCTTTTCTAATCGGGTACGATTTCTAACGCTCCCAACAAACACCTCGGTTTTATCACCCTCCACAACAATCCGTGCGAACATGGACACGAATGGTGTTGCAGGTAGCGGGGGCGGCACCCGCAAGCGCAAGAGCAGGTTCAGCGACGCGGTCGAGCGCCCGGATGCACCCGCCTCAGGTGCGCCACCGCCGTCCGTGCCGCTGGACCCCGTCGCAGTCGCCAAGGCGGCAGCTGAGAAGATTGCGCGCGCAATTCCTGGCGGATCCGCGACGGCAGCGACGCGCGTGCCGTCATCAGCAGCAGCTGCAGCGCCACCCACAGCTGTGCTGGATGACACCGAGCTGCAGCGCGCCGCGGCTGATAAGCGCCGACGCACGGAGCAGATCTACGCGTCCGTGCAGCAGCAGATGAGCCACATCCAGGCGTTGCTGCGCAAGCCCGGTGCCGCCCCCACCTCGACCTTCATGCCAGCGCCGCTGCTGCTGGACGCGCAGGGGCGGCAGGTGGACGCGAGTGGCCGGGTCATCGAGGAAGCGCTGCCGGCTCCAGTCGCGACCATCAAGGCTAATCAGACGCGTGGAGGTGGCGCTAGCGCGACGGCGGCGGGGGCACCCAAGCAGAGCCAGAATGTGAACCCGTACCTGTCGCACCGGAGCGTCGACAAGGAGGACGCGATGGACGCGGTGGACCCTCGGTTGAGTATCCGCAAGCGCGAGACGTACGTGGTGACCTTTTGTTCGTGTTCTTGTGTGGGTTTGATGTGAACCCCGAGTATCTGACGACCCTTTCTTACATGATTGCTCTCTTGCTCTTGTGTGTGTGTGTGTGTGCACGCAGCCGTGCCGCCAAGAGCTTCAAGTTCGTGACACAGGGCACGTACATCAAGCAGGGCGAGCAGGTGCGCGCGCGCGAGGCCAAGAAGATGCTTGCGGGCTTCACCTCGGGGAGAAACCCGCGCGGGTACCAAAAAGAGTCGATTGTCCCCATGGACGACGAAGAGGCGGATCGTGCTGCCGGCGAAGCGTCTGCCGCTGCTGCAAAAACCTCATCTGCTGCACCGATGGAGCTGTATGACGTCGATGTGCCGCTGAAGCCGGAGACGCAAGTGCCGGACGTCGAGTGGTGGGACATTGAGTACCTGCCGAAAGACAAGCGCGCCGCCGTGGACAAGTTCGGATTCGTGAAAGCCAAGAGCCGCAAGGCGGACCCGGAGCTCGTGGTCGCGTACGCAGACATGAAACTCAAGTACTGCGGCACGGCGCACGTGATCGAGCACCCGGCGCGCGTGAACTCGCTGGTGAAGAAGGACGAAGAGCCGGTGGTGCTGCCGCTTATGCTCACTGCAGCGGTGCGTTTGTGTGTGCTGAGTCTGATGTTCTATTGCGGCTTTTTTTGCTTTTGCATGTGGTATATGGGTGTGCCCAAGTGCGCATGAAGTGATGAACTAACCGGAACTTTCGTGTGATCCCTCGTTGCCCTCTCTTCCCACGCACTGCACCATCGCAGGAGCGCAAGAAGATCCGACGACAGAACCGCGCCGACCGTGAGAAGGAGAAACAAGACAAGATCGCGCTCGGATTGCTGCCGCCGCCAGAGCCCAAGGTGAAACTGTCGAACATGATGCGCGTGCTCGCCGATCAGGCGGTGGCGGACCCGTCGGCGATCGAGCGCAAGGTGCGCGAGCAGGTGGCGCAGCGCGAGAAGAACCACGAGATGCGCAACCTGGCGCGCAAGCTGACGCCCGAGGAGCGGCGCGAGAAGAAGCTACGCAAGATCAAGGCGGACGCGGCAGGCGACATCCACGTCGCGGTGTTCAGGTATGTGCCGTGGCAGTTGGTGGTTCTAGCACGTGACAGCAGCTAACGTTTCTAACCCGCCGGCGTGTGCTTGCTCTCGATCGTCACAGAGTGCCTGATCTCTCGAACCCGCAGCATCGGTTCAAGGTCGACGTGAACGCACAGCAGTACCACCTCACGGGCGGCGTGCTGATCTGCAAGGAGGACAATGTGAACATGGTGGTGGTTGAGGGCGGTAGGAAGGCGATCAAGCACTACACGCGGCTGCTCACGAAGCGAATTGACTGGCTGGGCGACGCGGAGGACTCGGACGGCGGCGACTCGGAGGACGACGATGACGAGAACAGGCTGCAGCGCCGCAACAACGGCTGCAGTCTCGTGTGGCAGGGTGTCGTGGCGCGCAAGGCGTTTTCGAACTTCCGCTTCCAGGAGTGCCGCACGGCAGAGACGGCGCGCAAGGTGATGGAGACGAAGGGCGTGGTGCAGTACTGGGACCTCGTGGCGCAGTCGGCGAGTGAAAATGGCGTCGGAGCCGGACTTGATTGAGAGCTCCCGCCTGCATAACAGGAACCGACCTCGGCTTGCTCATTGTCATTGCTCTTGACGACTGGGATGTGACTGCTCTGTTGTTGCGAAGTGCCAATGAGCTCACATGTATCTTACTCTCGCTTGTTCATGACACGAAGCTCCACTTCGCACGAGCTGCCAGTTCAAGCGAAGATCGCTGACTCCAGCTTCAGCTACGTGCACACACTGTCGACGAGCAAGCAGAGCGCCGCCGATCCCAGCAGCACCGATGCGTCCAAGTCGGGTGCTTTGATGTGATGCGCACCAGAGTGCTCCAAGGACCGGCGACCGACAACCGCGTCCGATGTGTACGCTTTTGGCATGTGCATCATCGACATGACTGGTTTCCTTCAGACTAGAGTTTGGAACGAACAACTCGAGGCTGCCCGAGTGTTGATCGACAACGGCGCGAACGCGAACGTGAGCGAGCACTACGTTGACAACACGTCCTCTACAGTGCAGCGTACAATGGTCATGTCGATATGATCCGCCTCTTACTGCAGCACGAAGCTGACATGAACATCGAGGGAGTGCTGGGCGTAGCACCTCTGCGCTGCGCAGTGCGATCCTGGAACCGCAAAGCCGTGCTCTTGTTGCTTGAGTACAAGGCTAGTGTTGATGGGTTCGGCTGCGAAGTCGGGCGCTCCAAGGCATGGAACCCTGATAGCATTGCTGTGGTCAACGCCTTGGCTGCAGTAGGGACGGACATGCGTCGAAATCACTTGAAAATCGCAAAATGGAGCAACCGCGGAGAAATTGTCAAGATCCTCAAGCTGCTTGCTCTCTCGCTGGTGAGAAGCGTCCATCATGTCCGCCTTGTTGACACTCTGATGCAACAGGTATCGGTGCACATTCTGGCTCTTGCGCTTGCGGGTGGCGCCCCCGCTACCTGCAACACCATTCGTGTCCATGTTCGCACGGATTGTTGTGGAGGGTGATAAAACCGAGGTGTTTGTTGGGAGCGTTAGAAATCGTACCCGATTAGAAAAGTGCGCGTTTCTTTCCTGGTTCGATAGAAACGCTGTCAGCAAGGAAGAGTGTATGAGCTCGAGTAGGTACGAAGCTAACCCTCTCGAAATTGATGGGTGTAACCTATTGTGGAAAGAATGCAATGTGAGGAAAGCTATTTTAGTGTACATCTGTCGATTGTATGTTTGAGGTCGAGCCGATTCCGCTCTCTATTTGCGGCTTATCCTAAATATTAGCTTTCCTCGCATTTCTCATATCAAATTTCACGTTTCTGTTGGTCGGAGGGACGACCCGTCCTTGTTCTGATGCTCGTTCTTCCGCTGCCTCGGATGGGCGACGTCTAAGCAGTCGTTTTTTGCACACAACTAAAAACAGTTTTAAAAGCGACAGCACGAGCATCAAGCACCGCACGTCCGCAAGCAAGCAGCGCTGCACAGCAAACAGCAGTAGCAGCAGCTCCGAGCGTGTAGTGAGTGAGTGACCTTACGCGAGAGCGAACGACACAGAGATAAGAAGTACGAAGCACGCAACCGCTCTGTCAGCAGCAGCAGTACAAGCGCGGATGGGCGAGCGCACTGGCAAGAAGAAGAATAGTGGCAATGGCAATGGCGCGCCGTCGCCCAGCATGGCGGAGGTCATGGACGAGCTGCAGAGCCGCTTCCTTGTGAATCTGCCGGCGAGCGAGTTGGCGTCGAGCGAGCGGCTCTTCTTCCAGATCGAACAGTGCTACTGGTTCTACGAGGACTTTTACGCCGACCACATTGCGCACCTGCATCACCTTAAACTCAACGACTTCGCCAAGCTCATGTTCGCGCACTGCCCGCTGCTGCAGCCTGTAGCGCACCAGTGCGAGAACATGTTCGAGGACTTCAAGGTGTACCAGTCGCAGGTGCCAGTCGTTGGCTGCATCCTGCTCAACCGCCCGCGCACGAAGCTCATCCTCGTACGCAACTGGAAGGGCACATCGTGGAGCCTGCCACGCGGCAAGGTGAACCAGGGCGAGTCAGACATGGAGTGCGCGCGCCGCGAGGTGCTCGAGGAGTGCGGCTACGACGTCGGCGACACACTTTCGGAGAAGCTCTTCATCGAGTTCGTGCAGAATCAGCAGCGCATGCGCATGTACATCGCGCGGGACGTGCCGGAGGACTACACGTTCGCGCCGCGGACCCGGAAAGAGATCAGTTTGATTCAGTGGTTTGACTTTGACGCGCTGCCGAAGAAGACGTGGTCGGTCATGCCGTTCATGTCGCGGCTGCGCCGGTGGATCCACCGTGACAAGTCAGCGTTTGCCGCCAGGGACAAGGCCACAGCACGGAGCACGACGCCCGGGAAGGGCCGCGCGGCGTCGGCACCGAAGAACCGGCCAAGTATGGCTGTGATCACGAACACGGTGGGTAGCAGCGCCGTTGCGGCTGCTGCATCTGGAGGCAGCAGCGCCGAGCGGAAGAAGAACCGCAGCGAGCGGTCAGTGTCGACGCCACACGGGCGTCCCGTGAGTCGGAAGGGCCGCGGCCACTTCGGCACCGAGTTCGAGACGGCAACATCATTTGATGGTGTGAACGACGTGACCTTCGGCGCGATGGCGGCTGAGTTTAGCGTCGAGGACATGTTCAGCGTGAACGAGCGGCTCACAGGGCAGAAGTTTGTCTACGACGGCAACCCGCACGACTTTGGCCGGGTCACGAACACGGGCCCGCACGCGCGCGGCGTATTTAATTACAGTTCCTACTCGAAGGGCGTCGTGCCGCTGCACCTTGGGCAGCGCCCGTCGTCTGCGCCGATGATGAAAGTCGAGGAGGAGAGCGCTGGCGCGGGCTCGTCTGAAGCGCCGACGCCGAGCAAGCCGGACGCGCCGTTCGGACAGTTCAAGTTCGACGCCGTGGACATCATGGCTTGCGTCACGTAAGCGGCACGGCAACGGACGTTCGTAGTCAATCGACCCATCGCCCGTTCGCTCGTATGAAGAGCGTGACGATTGGTGCAACGGGAAGTCGGTATGACGAGCTGGTGGAAGAAGAGGGCGGACGGGAGTGAGCTTTTTTATCCTATCCTGGACCGAAGCCCGAATGAATGAGTGTACAGTAGCGAGCTGGGAGCGACAGCAGCGGCAGCAACAGAAGATAGCGCACGCGGCGGCGGCCAGCAACAAGGTGTTTCTCAACACCGCCCAGAGGACAAAGAAGTGGATTACAGTGTGTGGGGATGATGTAGGCGTAGGAGCGACAGAGCTTGTTTTGGAGATCATGCTGCTCGTTGTTCACGACACTGCCAAGACCCAAAATTGGGGAAGAAGTCGTTGTGTATTGACGTGCAGGTAGTCGATGCCTGAGCCGAGGCTCAATGGCGTCAGTCGATGCTGTTGGGGAAGCTGGAGAGTCTCCTGCTCGTGGTGATGCTGGAACACAAGGAGCTGTTGCTCCTGCGCCCGAAAAGCTATTCGCGCGGCGCGGTGGTGTACGAGATCCAGCAGACGAGCACCAGCTGCAGGCAGGATACACTACATGATGTCACGGCATGGACGAAATGAAACGAGTATCGTCAATAATCGAGCGAGCAGACACGATCGCATACTCGAACACTACACAGACGCACCCGAAGAGAAGGTAGTTCCGGGACGTGCGGGTTTCAGCCGTCGGCTCGGCCACACTGGCTTTCATGCAGTTGAGCTGTGTGCACACTTTCTTTCTCAGTTGACTGCTAGCACAGAGGGGCAAAGAAAGCAAACATCATCGCAACTGTCTGTACCGTGAAAAACGAAAGAGCGACGCCCGTGTACAGCAGCGCAACGTAGTACGCGATCGACCCCAAAAGCTGGTACACCACCGAGTTGACCACGAGCGGGATGTACTTGTAGCCCGAGAGCGACACAAGGTCCCAGAACGCGACCGAGCTGTTGAGCAGATAGAGACACGCCGCAAGCACGCCGATCTCCACCAGCTGCATCACGAGGCAGTAGCTCGCGTCCTTGCCGATTACATCCGGGCTGAACCTGTACACGCGCGCACGCGTCCAAACAATTGTATGCTTAGCGACCCGAGCACAGCATGCAAAGGCAAAAAGAACCAACAAGCACAAGAACGTACTGGTTCGACGTGCCCTTGTAGTAGCCGGCAATCAGGATGTACGTCAGGAAGCCCATGAGCGGGATGTACAGGTCGGGCGCGTTGATATCGCGGGACGGCGGTGCGTACTGCATCTGCACGCGAAAATGACCCCCAACACATCCAGAAAACGCTGGATATCAGTTCGCTGCGACGCACGGAAGGAGAGCTGGCGCAGACCCTCCATCCAACGTACCGGCTTGTTCGCGTCGTTGTTCTCTGACGCTCCTATTCTTCGCCAGTTCTTGTGCCAGAACGGGAACAGCAGGACCTGGTTGGTCATCATGACGATCACATCCGCGAGAACCATCGTCAGTTGAGGCGGCATAGCACAGCGCTTAGCATGCACCTCAACGCTAAGCATGCACACACATAGACGCAGGGAAGTACGCACCTTCAAGCGGCTCTTCACGTACGAGTTGTTGACCGTGAAGTAGTACTTGAGCGACCCCCAGACGCCGTAGGCGCCTGGGAGGTAGATCGCCGATTGTTTGTGCAGAAAGTCCTGCGCCGTGTTCATTGCGAGTCCGGCCATCGGGTTCCTAAGCATGCGCGACGCCAGACAAACAGCAGCCCACCGATGAGGCTTCGTACCATAACCACTTAATACTGTATGAGGCTTCTCAACCGCACAACGCACGTCGAGAACTGGTTGATGAAGTCCGGCTGTGGCTGCGGCATCACCCGCGGCTGGCCGACGCCGCTGTTGTGGCTCCCGGGCGGCGACTGGAAGCTCGGTGCACCGCCGAAGCCAAAGCCAGGCTGCTGCTGGTGCTGGAAGCCCTGCGGTTGGCCGATGTAGCCCTGTCCGCTCAGCGGCGGCTGCTGCTGCTGCGGTTGTCCAAACTGCACGCCGCCATCCTCGCATTCCGTCAGTCAGCTTAACCCGCACGTCGCCTCCTGCCACTTGTCCTCCCACCAACCTCGTGCGGCGCCGGTGGGTTGTAGAAACCGTCGCCACCGCCGCTCGCATAGAACGGCTGCTGCTGCGGCTGCGACTGCGGCGCGCGCTGGTGGAACTGGTGCGGCTGCGGGCGGCGCGTGGGCTGCGGCTGCGGCTGCGAGTGGAACTGCGGAGCCGGCGGTTGGCCGCCGGCCGCTTGCGCGCCGCCGTAGCTGAAGGCTGCAGGCGGCGTTGGCGGCGCGTGGCCCGCGGGGCGCTGACGGAAGGGCGCGTTCGGGTCGTGGAAGGGGACTGCGCGAGCTTTCGTCAGAGCGAGGGAAGGGGAAGGGGAGGAGGGAGGAGAGGGGAGGACGCGCACCTGGCTGCGCCATCGCTGCGCCGATCTCAAGGTGTTCAATTAGGATGTTGGCTGGATTTCCACGAAATGACGAGAAAATTGGCGGAATTTCAGGACATTGGACGACCAACTTGCAGCAACTTGCACCAAGACAGAGATGCAACCGAGAAGCTCAACGCAACGAGTTCTTTCCTCTTCTTCTTCTTCATCATAGGCTCGCTCGTTCCTCCCCTCTTGCTCTTCCACTTCGCTCGCTCGTTTGCCTGCCAGCGCCGTCGCGAACGAACCCACTCGACACGAGCAGATGTGTCCCCCTTTCCTCCAACTCACTGGCACTCGACAGCCGACAGCCTTCCATCCCCTGACCAGCCAGTCGATCGACCGACGCCTAGTTGTCTGGCTGGAAGTCCGGGTTCTTCCGGAGGATCACGACGCCTTCTAGCACGTTTGTGAGCGGGATGTACTCGTCCGACGCCAGCTCCGCGCGGTCCTTCACGTTCAGCAGTACTGGCGTCGTGTGGGTTTGGAAGCCCGTAATCGCCTTCGGACGCCCGGCTTGGCCGACGATCTCCACCTGTTGTCATGGGTGTCAAAGCACCAGATAGATATCCAATCAACCAATCAACTCGTATCAGTCAGACCACATACACCACTCGAGATCACCAGCAGACAACATCTTCTTCCCCACACACTACAACACACAACGCACCGCTTGGCCGACCCGCACCGACACAGGCAGCGGGTTCAGCTCCTCGTCGAGTGTGATCAGCATGCGCGGCTGCATGGCCGTTGCGATGCAGTACAAGATGTAGTGCGATGTGTCCAGGATCGTGTGCTCCATGTCCAGCGACGCGTGGAGCACCGCGAGGATCCCGCTGATCGCCACGCGAGACATCACCAGGCGGTCCGAGTGGTACGGGTGCAGCGTGATCAGACCCTACATACGACGCGAGACAAACGAACGAACCGTTAGAGCACCTCCGCAACCGGTAAATACAGACCATCCGTACACAGGCGCCATACCTTGCCCATGTGCAGCAGACCCTGCGCGATGCGCACGACGAAGAGGTGGTTCGGGTCGCGGTTGTAGAACTCCGAGAGCTGGCGCAGCAGGCCTGCGACACGGGAGTTGTTCGTGCCTGCCGACACCAGCCCGAGCGCGAGGATCGCGTTCTGCGCCACGCCGCCGTCTGCGTCGTGCGTTAGTCTCGACAGCGTGTCGATCAGCGTGTACTCGGGGTTCGAGATGCTCAGCAGCGCGAACGCCAGTGGCACCGCGCGGCGCACCACCACTTCGCCGTACTGCAGCAGATGGTCGAACGAGCGCATCGCCATTTCGCTGCCGACGCTCTCGCCCATCGCGATAAGCGCGATACCGATCACCGCCACGCTCTGGTGCTGCGCAGCCTCCGGCTCCTCGATGTGCTCGGCGCACGCGCGCAGCAGCTGCTGGATCTTGAGGACATTGCCCGAGCCCGCGTACGCGCACGTCTCCAGTGTGATCGCGAGGTATTTGGAGATCTTGTGCTCGATCGTCTTGGCGGCTTCGAGCATCGCCTCGACGCGCTCCTGGCGACTGTGCGAAGCGACCGCGACGCCGTTCCAGACAACATATAAGTCAGCCACCAGCATATACCAACAAGATATCCAGCAGTTCTAACAACGCACCCCAAGTACAGCAGTCCCAGTCCGAGCGCCAGGAAGCGCGAGCACGATGCATCGAGCTCCGTGTCCGAGCTCTCCATCAGACGCTGCATGAGCACGCTGCCAGCCTCCTCGTCGCACGTGCCGACCTCCACCATGCCGAGCGCCAACGCAGCGTACGACACTTCCTGAATGTCGGCGTTCTCGTCCGCGTGCGACACCACCGGAATGAGCAACTCCGACACGTCCTCGCGTCCCGATCCGGCGTATGCGATGCCGAGCCCGAGACACGACGCGCAGCGGATCGAGCAGTTGCCCGAGTCAATGTGCTCCGAGAGCAGCGCAAGCGGCGGGTCTACCTCGTTGCGGATGCCGGCGCTGACGATGCCGACGCCCAAGATCGCGCCCGCCTTGACGTACTCGTCGCCAGAGTAGAGGAACTTGTCGATCTGCGTGATGCCCTCCTCGACGTTCCAGAGCATGATCATGCCGAGCGACGCCGCGGCGCTCATCATGCCGTGCTTCTTGTTCTTGTACAGCCACGTGTTGCCTTCGGGCGTCATGAGCTTGTCCGTGCCGTAGCCGGCATTCACGAACGCGTTCACGAACGTGGACGCAAGGTTGTGGCGCGCCGAGTCCGCGGGCTGCGCGCCCGAGTCGCGGCTGCGCGCCACGGACGCGGTCTCCGACAGGTGCGACTTGTAGATGTCCTCGGGGGTCTTGGCTTCAACGACGTCCAGGTCACGCGCGAGCGCCAGGAACTTGTCGCTCAGGTCCGTGTTGCCGATGATGTCGTTCACTGACGTGTCGTTCTCGTCCTCGTAGAAGAAGCGCTGGCGTCCGAGCAGGTACCCGAGCTGCTTGCGCACGACCTCGTCCTTGGTTTTGGCGAACACCTCGGCGACAAAGTTCTCGTCGCCAAGCCGCAGCGCGACGCGGAGCGCGTCCGGGTACTGTTCGAGGCGCAGGAAGATCGCGTACGCGGTGTTGAGCAGGTTGAGCAGGTCGTCCGGGTCCGACATGTAGTCCGCGCACGCGAGCAGGTAGAGGCACACGCGCTGGTAGTTCTTCTCGTCGATCGCCGGGGAGTCAGCGAGTGACGCCAACTGCTGCACCTCGATGAGCACGTCGATCGCCTCTGGCTCGGCGTTGTGCGCCATGTGGAACGGCACGATCGCGTCCACGAGCACCTGCAGGTCCGTCATGTCCTGCTCCGTCGCGCCGGCCGCCCCCTCCGCCGTGAGCCGAGCGTTGTACTCCTCACCGACCTCGCCCGCAAGCGAGCGCACGAACTCGTGGCCCCACGCGCCGAGCTCCGTGCGCTTGCCCTGCAGCTTGAAGTGGAGGCTCTCGCGACTGCCCTCCTTCGCCATCGTCATCGCCAGCACTGCGAGCACGTCCGCGAGATCGACCTTGAGCGGTCCGGCCGGGAACGCCTGCGAGCAGCAGCACAAGGTCGACAAACTGTGGTGGGTGCAAAGTTCCTAGTCGAGCGCTCTCATGACATCCGCTCACCTCGAATGCCGTCTTCAGCGCCGCGTACGACGGGCGCAGGAACTTGAGCGGCTTGGGCACCGACGTCATCGACGACGTGGCCGTGCGGATCTCCTTGCGCAGAAACTCGAGCGCCAGCTGCTTGACGCCATCCGCCTCCTCGGGCGCGCACAGCCGCGTGACGGCGACCTCCAGGTCGTCCTTAAGCTTGCGGTCTTCCTCCGACTGGGTGGCGCAATTGGCACAAATGCACACGCTCGACGTCAGCGGGAGCAGAAAGAAGAAGAAAGAGCAGCCGAGATGCCGAGCAACGCACCAGCTCATCCTCCGCCGGCGCCTTCGCGTCGTCCTTCGGGACCTTCACGTCCTTCGCGTCCGCCTTCTTCGCCTCCTCCGGGTCCTTCGCCGGCACGGGGATCGGCGCCGTCTCCTCCTTCATGCTGCTTTGCTGCTCCTGCTGCTTCTTAGGCTCACGAAGGGGGGAAAATGCTCGAGATCTTTTGTTTTGGAGAATGTCGCCACCAGCCGAGATGATAGTGACAAAAACAAGGGGATACTCCTACTAACTCCCGATTACGAGGTCCCAAAAGCGCTTGTTTTCGTCCAGACAACCCAATCAGGCTCTTCACCATGAAGCGCAGAATTGGGTCCTGTCACGGTTTGGTACTCGGTTTAACCGGTTGCTGAGTGCTGCTATATTGGGTAGATGCAAAGCAGCTCCAGGTCGATGTTCGTGACGTATCTACTGTCACAAATTCGCACCTCGAGAAGTCGAACGATGCGGTTTGGCCACTCCAGACGCGCAAGTGGCGCTGGTGACGCGGCCAGCAGCTGCAGACCGAAGAGCCGGTCGACCACCTCGAACACCACAGCTTCTCACGTTGCTTCGGCTCCGCCAGCGTCAACAGCAACCGCCGTCGCGTTCTCCATCGACGAGTATGCGCGCCGGCAAAAGGTCGCGCTCTCCAAGCAGCCGCCGACGTCGACGTCACGCAGACGCTCAGTCGCCGCTAGCACCAGCAGCAAAACCAGCAACATCACCACCAGTAGCAGCAACAGCAGCAGTCGCTCAATGAATAGCACCAAACGCTCTATCGCAGCTGCGTCCTCCTCCGCGGGTGGCAGCGGCGAGTACTCGGCTGCGCAGTGCAAGTACTTGGACTTTTGCGTCGAGAAGTTTGTGGACCCGGACATGAAGCTTCTCGGCGCCGTCCGGTGCGTTGCGCTAGTAGACGGCTGTGTGCTCTTTTGGGTTCTGTGACGCGGTGCTGGCGCTTGGTAGTCAGCTGATAGAGCAGGAAACTGACGACGATGCTACTCCGCCAATGCAGAGAGAACGGGTTTCTGCTCAAGTTGGACGCGTTCGGAGCGGAAGAAGCGCGTGACGAGCAACTCTTATAGCGGCTGTTGCTGCCTTTCTTGCCAATCCAAACATCGTCTGACATTATCACGAACTGCACGCCTGCGGTGCATTGAACAGCTTGACGCACACATGGAGTTTTTGTCGAAGAGTACATCGTACCGGCAGATCTGCCTATCTCTCGGGAGCGTTGACATTAAGAGAGGTCGGTCGGAGGTCCGATGTGTTTTCTCCCCTTTCATTCTCCCCACTGTGTTGTTGCTGACAAAAAGAAGTCCGAACATTACATTGGATGGTGGGCGGCAGATCTGCGCAACAAGTTCGAGCGCCTTGGGATCAAGAGGAGTGTCGCATTCACCGAGCAAGGCGCATCGACGGTCGTCAGGTACACGCTGGTAGTCGAGACACTTTGCTGAACTGAACGACGAACATTGACGCTTCGGCAAGTGCAGGTCCGTGGCTGTGACTGTGGCCAAGAGCAAGCACTTGCGTCGCCTCGAGCTTGTGGGGATTCGGATTCCTCCAACCCTTGCCACCACGCTCGCTAAAGTATTGTGCACTGCTGACTTCGTGGTTGTCGCGACGGAAAGCTTGGGTCTTACTTGACAGAGCCTGGCGCTTGCTTGCACAGGCGATTATGAGCTGCACGAAGCTCGAGTTCGTGAGTTTCGCGAAGACGCGGCTGGGAGATGCCGGGATTGAAGGTAGTACACGAACTTGTGTGGATGTTTCTTGACTTTGCTAGATGATCGTCAACCGACATCGTTGTCTTTTCTATGGTTGTATGAAACAGCAATGGCAATAGCGCTCGGCAAGTGCCCGAACCTCCAACAGCTCAACCTTGCAGGCTGCCACTTGACCGAGAAAGCGCGCGACCACATCGCCAAGATCATCACTGTAAGGTGCACATGCACGTGAGAGAGAGCATAGTAGTGCTGCCTGTGACTTGGGTCTCTCACAATGCTCTCTTCACTCTCTACTTCCATCTGAGTACTAGCTTCACGGTATACTCAAAGACGAGTCTGTATGGAGCTCGAGTCTGCGAGGAGAGAGCGTGAGCGTCGCCGCTGCACGTCCCTCGCTGCTGCTGGATCTGTCCCAGAATGCGCTCGGAGACGAAGCCGCCGAGGCGATCTCCAACGCGCTCTACCACGACAAGTGGCTCCTGGGACTCAACCTGAGCCAGAATCGTATCTCTCGTGCAGGGATCGAGCGCCTCACAGATACGCTGGCGCACAGCAACCGGACGCTCGCAGTCATCCGCGTGAACGAGATGAAAGATCCAGGTGTGGTTTCTTTCTCAGAGCCCGTCACTACTACCATTCATTCACTCCGCTCTGTTTCTCATCTTGCACTCTTTGGGTGATGTCGTTGGTATAGTCGATCAAGTTAGCTTCCGCAAGCTCGAGTCGATCGGGCATGAACGGAAGGCCTTTCTACAGCACCTCGCATTCGAAGCTCGCGAGAAGCGTCTGCTGCTTTGCAGTGTACTTCTCGAGTGGGGAGTGAACCGAGAGCTCGTGCTTGAGATCTGTCAAAGCGGAAGTGAGATGTACGATGACGCAGCGCACCGAGCGTCCGAGTCGCCATCAGGATCATCAGCAGCTTCGGTTCTCTCGTGGTCATCAGCAGTTGCGGGAGGTCCATGGCGAAACCAGAAGACAGCGAGGGTGTCTGGCAGAGAGAAGAACAGTGCTGTTTCCGTTCGTTCTTCCAACCAGGACGACGACCTCAGTGATCATCAACAACTCGAAAGCGAAAGCGACGTCGACAGCAACCAGAACGAGTTCACATCGGAGCGCGAACCGAGTAGGAACAAGTCGGAACTTGTGCGATCGCCTGAACTCGTGTCACGTCAAAACCACCGCAGTCATCTTCAGCAGCAGGACAAGGACACTTCAGCGAGCGCGGCGCACTTGACGCACATCCACACGGTGTGCTTTGCTGCTATTCCTATGATTTCTCTTGCGCTTACGATGTGGTGAGATTCTTAATACGAGCTTCTGATGCACTACAGATCAAGCTCCTCGCAGAACGCGTGAGCGCGATGGAAGAAGAGCAGAGGAAAGCACGAGCGTATATGGACAAACTTGAGGTGATATACAAGCATGCATTTGGAAAGGAAGGGATAAGGGAGTGTGGAGCACACTCGCTTGGCGAATCACTGCTCGGTGACACTGACGCGCACTCTGCGTCGTGCTGTTTGCTGCCATGAGCAGCTCGAGAACCAGCAGCTCCGCACCCAGCTCCACACGACCGCCGGCGTGAGCACCATGTCGCTCACTGAAGAGCGCATCATCGCTCGCCTCGAAGACACCATCAGCTCGCTCACGCAGCAAGTCGGAGAGCTCACGCTTGACAACGCGGTTACTGGTACCACGAAAACGCCGAAAAGCGCTGCCGACGATGCGGAGTTCGAGCAGTAAGTAGAGCACCATTGGACAACTGAGGATCAGTGGTGCGCTCGCACTCGTATCCATTCCACGCACGAACAGCAGGCGAAGGTGTTCCACATTCATACGAGAGAGGACATCACAAGCGCGCAGGCTTGGGGTATCTATAACATCAGGAACAAGAAACAGTGTGTCTATAGTCAGTAGATGCATCACCACATTACAAGACCACCCTACTCGCAAACGATCGCAAACCTGAAGTCCGGGTTCGGCAGGAATTCGTTGCGGACCCACGTGAACGAGATGAGGTGCGCCGCGAGCCACATGCGCATCGCGACCTTGCGCTCACGGGGACCGTCCATGCCATCGATGTGGTCGCGGTACATGTCGTTCGTCAAGACGCATCCGTCGTACATACCAGCGTACTGGATGCAGTACGAGTCATCGTAGTCCTGCGATGGCGTCGGGATCAAGATGCCTTCTTCGACCATTGTCTGCAGCAGCGCCACGTCATCAGGAATCTTCGCCGCCGACACCTCCGTCCCAGCACTCGCCTTGCGTCTGCGCGCTTCAACTTCGTTGGTGTTCAGCAGATAATCAGGCAGAAACCCGACCACGCGATGGCCGCGCTGCAGGTAGTAGTCGCACGCGATACGGACACCAGACGACGAGAACTTCTTGCCGAGCCCGTGACGCATCGCCACGTTCGAAACGTCGATCACAATCAGGCATTTGGGCGCTGCTCGATTCTGCGTCCCGCTCGATGTATCATACAGGTTCCTGTCCGCCCCAATTGACATGACTGCAGCGAATGCCAATGATTCCTCTTGAGCCTCGAGGTGGTCATCGGTGGAGGTACTAGTGCGAGGCGGTGAGCGGTGCTTCGACGTCAGAGGGTAACACCGGTGCGCTTTACTCGCCTCAGACTTGGACACAACATCAGCTCTCTGCCCAGCCACCAGAGCCACTGCTTCGTCTTCTTCCTCGTTTTCTACTACATCGTCGTCGTCGCCCTCCGCCAGTTCGCTGTTTACTTCGTGACTGCTACTGTTGGTGCTCTCTGATTCTGATGCGTCAGGACTTCGCTCAGCAACGATGGGCACTTCGGTCTTCGTCTTCACTAGAGCAAGCTTTTCTTTTAGCTTCACGAAGTCGTCACTGAAGCTCAGCACGCGACACATTCGGATGTCCAGGAGCAAGTCGTCGTCGAACGATGTCGCTACCTCTTGTGTCCTGAATTGCGCCCTGTGTCTCTCCGAACTCTTGCCCTCGAGCGGAAGAAACCCTGCGAGCTCGACATCCTCTGGCAGCAGCTTGCCACTCATCTGCATCAAGTCTTCGTCCAAAATCCGATCTGCCAGCAAACTCGTAGAGATCGAGAGCAGAAACTTCACTGTGGAGCACACGAAGTCTCTCCCTGCCGTGGCAGTGCTCATCCCCTCTGTAGCTTGTAAGAACCCCGGATGAAGCTGCAGCCAGCCAAGGAAGGTGCTGATCGGCGGAAGCAGCGTGTTCAGCAAGTCCTTCGCGATCGCCATGTACGCTGGGGACACCACTGCCTTCTCACATTCCTTCATCATGCTTCCAACAAGCAAAAAGCCGAGCACCAGCAGTCTCCGGACATTCGTGATGTGCTTCCAACTGTCGGTCGCTTCGTTGAAAGCAACGCGCGAGATGGAGGGATCGGAGTTGCTTCCAGCCGGCGTCTGCAATCGGCACGTTGAGCACACGCAAGTCAGACACACCTCGCTTCGTATATTCACATGCACACAAGGCAGGAGCGAGCGCACCTGAAAGTCGTGCACAAAGAAGATGATCACGCAGACGATCTGGCTGAGCACGGTCTGAATACTGCCGAGATCCACCTTCTCGCCAGCGAAAAGCATCGACGTGCAAGTCGCCAAGTAGTACTCCAGTACTTCCAGCAACGTGTCTGCTCGTGCCTGAAAGAGGAGCCCGAGAGCGAGCGACTTCTTCTTGAGCAACACAACCAACGCAGACAGTACGAGCGTCTCGAGCCGATCTTGCACGTCCGTGACCGAGTTCGAGCGCACGAGCGCGTCCTGATCCTTCACGTCCCCTTTAAACAAAGCTTGCGCGAGGTTCTTCTGTGACGCGAACTGCGTCTCGCACGCCCGACTCCTCGCGAACAAGTACACTGCTCGGAGTACCTGCTGCTGGCTGATTGCGAGAAACGCCAGCTGGTTGTACACTTTTCCGTTCGACGGGAGGACACAAAGCGCTTCCTCGTAGAACTTCTGGGCGACAGACCAGTCGGGTTCGCGCGAGGCCGACGACGCCTTCTGCGCGTATCGCGCGGTGTCTCCTAGTGCGACGAGACTCATGTGAAGTGCTGTCCGAATCGCGCGCTGCCGCTCAATCGATTCTTGTGGAGTGTCGTCGCCAACCTCACGTCGCAGCATCGCGGTCAGGTCGTCCACCAGGCGTGAGTAGAACGCCGTGCACGCCTTGAGCACTTGCTGGAGCTTGTCCCCCGTCTTGTTCGCAGCCGGAGCTGGTGGAGAGTGTTGCACAACTGCTCGAAGCGAACTGATCTCCTTGTACCAGCTCGTCCACAGGCGCTTATCAATCGACTAATAGCGCGACGTCATTGACGCACATATCGTCAGCAACGCGCGTCAGCGGCGGTGCCGAGCGAGCGAGTTTAGGTAGGCGAGCGAGAGACGACGCACCATCTCACGCGCGCTCTGCGGATCCAACTTGAGGATTTCTGCGCACGTCGCCCGGTAGGCGGCGGGCACTTCATTCGTGCCCACGCCGCGCTTCCTGCCATACACATCCACAGCAGGATACTCTAGCGCATCAGCACAGACACCACTCGCCAGTCGCTGAGGACACAAGAGAAGCTGCGAGGCGTACTGGGTATGGCGTGGAGGAGCGATCGCCGAGTCACCGCCCAGCGATTCCACGCTCAGTACCGCCTCCCACTTGAGCATCCGCTGCTGCAGCGGCTCGGTGGCCAGCGGCGGCTGCGTCACCACCGGAAGCACTGGAGGCAGCAGAGCAGCGAGCGGCGGGGTGGGCGGCGTCACGACTGGCGCTGGCGGTGCTTGCAGCGGCTCTCGCTTGCGGATACTGAGCGGCGGTTGCACTGGCGGCGTCGGCGCCGACGCCGGCTTCTTCCTGTCCGTGCTGCTGCTGCTCTCGCCCTTGGCTTCCGTCCACAGGATCTTCACACGTGCGGTGGTCGGTGCGCTGTCGTGGCGCACGAACTCGTCGCGGCTGCTTCGACTGTAGCTGCTACCGTAGCTGTTGGTGCGGCCATAGCTGGCGCCGGCGTCAAGCGGTATCGGCGGCGGGCGGTCAGGACGAGCGCGGCCGAGCATCCCTGCCGAGCATGCAGGTGGGCAACTAAGGCTGAGAATGGTTGATTTTCACCGGTTATTGCAACTGTGGCTAAGACTGAACGCCTCGAAGCTAGTCGTCAGTTCTAGCGTTCGGAGAGAGTGCTAGCAGCTACTGTGCTCCGAACGCACGTCGAAGAGCTCCATTGCCTGGAACTTGAGGATCTGCGGACCAGATAGCAAGATCGTGAGCAGGGTGTCCTCGGAAGATAAACATTCTTCATTGCCACACAGTAGTGCCACAGTAGTGCACGACCAAGGACAAGGCAAGAGATCAGAGAGCC
>JAASFW010000428.1:0-18838 GCA_023334005.1 Globisporangium orthogonon
AGACCGGCGTACTCGCCGAGAGAGTGACCGGCAAAGTGCGAGTCCTCGGAAATCAGCCCCGCTGCTTCGATCTCCGAGAACGTCGCCTTCTCCAGCAGCACAAGCGCCGGCTGGCTGAACTGCGTCGCGAACAGCAGACCCTCCGGCGCAGAGAAGCTGAAGCTCTGCGTGCGAGACGTGATCTCCGGGAGGAGAGGCGTGGTCCCGCCGTTCACAGGGTCCTCGCACGTCAGCTTCATGAAGTTCTCACGGATCTTCCGGCCGCGCTTTCCACCAAAGTGAATCGTGATCGACTTGGGGTTCTTGCGCACCATCTCGAGGATCGAGAAGCCGAAGGTCTCGCGCAGGTGCATGTCACCGCGGTTCCAGATCTCGCGCGCCACCGGCGACTCCTGATACCGCTCCATGCCCATGCCAACCTCGGCCGAGCCCTGACCGGTGAACACGAAAGCCATCGCCGGCTGCTTCACCTCAGCGCGAGCACTCACGACGCGCTCGCCAAGCTCGTTCACGACTTCCACGCTCAGAACCTTCTTGCCCGCGTTCTGTCCAATGTGGCGCGCCTGCATGAACAGCTTGTCGCCGGGGTACACCATGCCGTCGAAGCTCACGTCGTAGTCGACGACATTCGTATCGACGCTCGAGCCGAACTCCTCCACCACCAATGCGCGCACCTTCGTGGCCGTCCACATACCGTGCATGATCGGCTTCCCCTTCGGCAGCTTTGCCAGGGTGGCTGCGTAGCTCGATCGATGGATCGGGTTCAGGTCGCGAGACGCGACAGCGTATGCGAGCGCGTCTGACGGCACCTGGATCTCGCGAGGCTTCTCCAGCATGTTGTATCCGCCGTTGGAGAACATGGCGCCCTTGCTGTCGCGCTGCGACTGGATCTGCTGCAGACACACGTCCACCGGACTGTCGTTCACACTGTTGCTGTCCACCTTGACGTCCGCGATGTGTACGAGAGCGCCGCTGGTCACACGGGACACCGACCCGCTCACCTGCACTGACGACAACTGGTTCATCGTCGCATACTGCTTCTTCGTCGACAGCTTGAACTCGAGCGTGTCACCGATCGCGAGGGGAGTCACGTCAGGCAGCAGTGTGAACCACGACTTCGACGACAGCAAGCGGATATCGAACTTGTTGTTCAACGTCACACGCTCCACCGAGTTGTTGACCGTGAATGCCGACGAGAAGTCCGAGAAGCTGCCGCGGATCAGGAACTCGCTGCGCAGCTCCACGAGCGGCTCCGAGATCTCCTCCATCTGGCTGTTCACAGTCTTTCGTGAAATAAGTACCACCCCAGACACGATCTTGCCACTCTCGATAATGCGAAGACCCGAGACGCTCGAGATGCTGACGATGTCGTCGCCTGGCGCGAAGAGCTGACTTGCCTTCTGCGTCGTCAGCAGCTTGTACGAGTGCTTCAGGTGCACGAGGTTGAGCAGGTTGCCGTCCACCTCCTTCGTGAACACAGACTTGATCAGCGCCTTCCACGACACGATGGTCGAGAAGTCCACCGGAGCGGCGACCTCGTCCGTGTTCAGGCCCAGCGACGCCTTGTACTTGACGATGTCGTCCTCGGTGACCGTGAACTCGTCCGTGAAGCTCGAGAACACGCTCTCCTCGCACGCCAGCTGGCACGACTCGGCCTCCTTGCCTTCTTCGGCGACCCAGAACCGAGCGTAGAACGCCTTGATCTTCTCCACCACCGGCTCCGTCGTCTGCGAGTGGATCGTGCACACGCTCCCATCCACGAACGCAAACTTCAGATCCAGCGCCACCACGTCCTGCTTCAGCTCCGTGATCTGTGGACGGAACTCGTTGATGCGCACCACGATGTCGCGGTCTTGCTGGAACACGCGGATCACAGGCTCGTTGAACGCCAGAGACACGTCTACGATCTGCAACCCATCCGCGCCGAACAAGAGCGTCTGACCCGCCTGCGGCTTCAGTAGCTCGCGAATCGGGTTCGCGACCCACTTCTTGCCCTCCACGATGAACTCGGACGAGATCAGAGCAGCGAGCCACTGCTTGTCACCGGCAAGCGGACAAATCGCCGACAGCCACGCGTCGACACTCGGCAACGACAGCGAGTCCGCGTCCGATGCGACTGGAATCGTCACGCTCGACACGCCGTCGCGCTCGACGACCGCGAAACCCGCCACCTCGGTTGGCAGAGGTGCGCTCGCGATGCTAGTCGGCTCGGCAGCACCAGACTCGGACACGACCTTCGTGAAACCGGCAGCGATGTCGCCGAGGATCTTGGCCACCGGTTCGTTCGCCACCGTGCTGTAGCGGACAGCCACGGGTCCCTGCAGAATGCACACGCGCTGCGCGTCGCGCCCCGGGACGGCGTCCAGGTCCTCCGAGTACCACAGCGAGTCCTTCTTGAACCACGTCTTGAGCTCGCCGTCAATGACCGGGATGAAGTTCACTGGCTTGCCGCCCGTGCGACACAGGTCCAAGAAGTAGTCGCAGTCCGACACCGACAGCAGCGTCGCGATCGTCTGCGGGTACGCCGCGATGAAGTCCTTCAGCGCGCCGCGAGGGTTCGTCTTGAGCTGGCTCTGGTCGAACAGCGCAGCGTCTCGCTTGCGCTGGAAGCGCTGCTCCGTTCGCGTCATGAACTTGCCCACGCGGTCGCAGAAGCTCTCGTGGATCCACCGCTTCGGGCGGTCGGGAATGTCCACGAACATCAAGTCGATGAGGCGAGAGAGCACCTCGCCGTACGTCATCTCGTCCAGCTCGGCGCTCCGGGACTCGCCGGTCTCCTCGTCCTTCTTCAAGCCAAAGTACGGCTTCTGGAAGTCGGCGTTCACGCGCGCGATGATCTCATCCTTGTCGAGGCGAACAGCGAGTGCCAGCTCCTCGCGCGACTTGGAGAAGTACTTCTCGTCGAACTCCTTCCAGAGCAAGCTGCAGCGGTTCGCCACCTTGTGGATCGGCTCGCCAAGCTCCGACGTCACCGTCACGATGCCGCCCGTGACGCCCGTGTAGCTCTGCTCCCACTCGAGCTCCGACTCGATGCCGGGCGTCGCGACGAGCAGCTGCTTCACCTCCTCGGCGGTCGCAGCCTCCTTCGCCACCATCACACGCGAGCCGAGCAGGATGCCGTCCACCGGCATCTTCACCGCCGCGCCGCGCGACAGACTCCACTCGCCAGTCAGGTACTGGTACGAGTCCTCCCAGTTCCCGAAACCTGAGCCGACCACGAGCAGCACGTTCTCCACGCGCCGAATCGCAGCGTACGAGGCAGCCAGCGGCTGGTGGAAGTCCTCAAAGCTGTGGTGGCCGCCCGCGCGGCCGCCAGTCCACTGCAGCATCACGCTCATCGACGGGTTCGCGCTCGCGATCTCCAGCACTGCGTGGATGCCGTCGATCGAGCCGGGCTTGAACCCGATCGCCTTGATGCCGGCAGACTCCAGGTCCGCCATGATCTCGACCGCTCGCTCCTTCGTCGGGATGCCTGCGCCGATCGTGATGCTCTCGATCGGCACGCCGCTCTTGCGCAGACGCAGAACCATCGGGAACTGGAACCCCCACTGCTTCGCGTTCAGGTACAGCATGTTGATCGCCACGCCCCGACCAGGCTGCACCTTCGACACGAGCTCGCTGATCGTGTTCTCGAAGATGTTGGGACGAGAGAGACCGCCCGCAGCCAGCTCGCCCACAAACCCGGCGTTCATGATCGCGGCCACGAGGTCCACGCCAGCCAGACTCGTCGTCGGGGTCATGCCCGCGACGATCACAGGAGGCTTCTTCAGCGTGCGAGTGAACTTGTTCACGAGCTTCCCAGCGCCATCCACGCGAGGCGCGAATTTGCTCTCCCACGACGACGACGCCGACGACGACTTGGAGGTCGTCGCAGCCATCGGCGCGGTCTCCAGGAAGCGCGACAAGCCCCAGAGCGGAGTTAGTCGACCGCTCGAAGGCGCAAGCTTCTCATGCTTGGCCGTCGCAATAACCACCTCGATGCCGAGACCTTCGAGGGTGCTGCTGCTCAGACCCGAGGCACCTCTGTCCGGACCGAAGTCCAGCACGTGCGTGACACTCGAGTGGTTCTGCGCGATCGTCTTCAGGGTCGCGACCCAGTCCGCGAGCTGCGTCAGCTGCATGTCCACCAGGGGCGCCATGATATCGCTCTCGCTCAGCGACTGCAAGTTCGTCGCGTCGCTCGTGGTCGAGTACACCGGCACCTGGAGCTGCGCACCCGTGAGCGTCACGCCCACGCGCGCAATGTCGGCTAGGATCTTCTCCTTCGCAGGCGCGAGCACCACCGAGTGGAACGGACATGACAGCTCGACGAAGCTGATGCTGCCAGTTGGCTTGCGCTGCGAGAACGGGATGCGGTTCTGGTTCTCGTCAGGCTTGGCCAGGAGCGGCTCCAGCGCCTGCTTGAGCAGAAGCAGCGTCGCAGGCTGGCCCGTCACGCAGAACATCTCCGGCGCATTCACGAGCGAGAGGTGGAGGTCGTTCTGCTTGGATCGGCGATTCGCCACCTCGATCGCCTTGACCACGTGCGCCTTCGACAGTCCTCGCACCGCGAGCATCGGCGTCGCATCACTGTTGTTCTTCGCGGTCCGCTTCTGCTGCGCCAGAAGCTCCAGGAACGTCTCCTGCGCGCGGAGACCGTGCCAGAACATGTACCGCACGAACCGGACCGAGAGTTCGTGGAACTCGGCGCTCGTCTTCGCGGCGGCGAACACGGCCGCACTCACGACACCCTGGCTGTGGCCAACCGCACACTTCGCGCTCTTCACGACGTCCTCGTGGCGCGAGTCCGACGTCGCCAGGAAGGATACGTAGTTTGCTGCCTGCGTGAGAGCGATGAGCGGGTAGCTGAAGAACGCGCGCTCCCACGCCACGTCCGTTGGATCATCACTGCTACTGCTACTGCTGCTGCTGTCGTCGTCGTTGTCGTTGCTGCTGAGCCACGCCTTCAGGTTCAGCTCGCGCTCGAACGCGGGCGACGACTTCGCGTGCTCGGAGCTCGAGTCTTCGTAGAGCGCGTCCGCGACTGAGTCGATCAGAGTGCGCGCTGCGTCGCTCTGAGCGTACAGCGCCTTGAGCTCGCTCCAGTATTGGATGCCCTGACCGCCGTACTGGAGGATCAGCTTGCACCTGTCGTCGTCGTCGTCGTCGCCGGCATCCTCTGCAACGGCAACGACTTCGGCTTGTTCGACTTCTGGAAGCGCTTCGACTACCTCGGGCGCCTCGGTCTCGAGTTGCCTGGTCTGCACCTTTTCAGTCACGACTGTCACGGTCGTTGTGGTCGTGGTGGTTGTCTTGATCCCAGTGGCCTCGTCCAGCGTGGACGAGGTCGAGACTGTTGTCGTGGTCGCTGTGGTCGTTCCAAGGACCAGCTCGTTCGCTGTTTCAGGGGTGAGTTCGCTGCTGCTCATGGTGTACCAGCGATGCGTTTGGTGCTGCTGTGGTGGCTGGTTGCTGATGGTATACGAGGCGAGCGCGTCGTGTGCGTGTGAGTGTTGTCAAATGCCCACAAGATACGCGTCGGTGGTGGTGGACTGAGCCTCGGAGCACGTGGCAGACGGATGAGTTGCTGCTGCTGCTAAGCGGGTGGAACCGCTGGCGCTGGTGCTCGCTCGACGGGAATTTGCGTTGTGTGCGAAGGGATCGATGGCACTGCGCGCGTCGCGCACACACGATCGATCACGATATGTGAGACCGACTGGATCGGATACTTTGTCTTCGATTGCGATGATGACGCGGGCTCGGAGAAGAGAGAGAGAGCTGGCAGCAGTCGCACAACACACGCGCTTGTCTGCGGGAAGCTCGAAGGAGGAAGCCTTCGCTCGGTGGTCAATCAATCAAGCCATCCAGCCGCGAACGTTCCTGCCGCTTGATCGTCGTCGACACTGTCGAGACGTCGCTCGTTCGTGAAAGATGCTGGAGGTTCCTTCTCTGCGACGCCACGCTCAACAGAGTAGCGTGGCCGGTCTCTAGGCATCCGGGGAGTTTGGATCCACGCGTGAACAGCAGGAGTTCGAGAGTGTTGTGGATCACCGACGCGAGCTCTCGCAACGAATACCAGAGTTTTGCGAGCCTCTCGTCCGAGACAACGAGCATCGGCCGCGCGCGTGTGATGCGAGCGCTTGCTCCTCCTGCCTGGAGGAGAGGGAAAAAAAGTCGGCACCCTCAACCAGGATGCACCTTTGGTCGCGCGATCTGCACAAAGCCGCTGCCGATCTCACACAGTGGGACACCTGTTTCAGACCCTTCGCAGACTGGCAAAGGAAGCGAGCACGGTCCAGCGTGCTCGAGAGCCAAACAGGCACACACACACACGCGCGCGCGCACACACACGCATACACACTTGTTTGGTCTAGTTGCGTGTGTTCGCTCGCTCTCGCCAACTTTGCTTGCGTACACGATATGCCGCAATACTGTGCTGCCGAATCCCATCGAATCGCATCGAGTTGTAATGGCGGAGAGGCTTGTGTGTCCGCCGGCGCTCTCTGCTCGGTCGGTGGGAGGGAGCGCTCCTGAACATCCATCCTCTCTCTCTCTCTCTTTCTCTCTCTGACAATGCACGGGAGAACTGTATCCGCTCGCGCGCTTGCCGCTTCGACCACCGCGCTGAACTTTGGAAGCTCGCCGAAACCCAGACCTCCACCATGTGGGCACCTCCATGCGACTAAAATGATATGCGTCACCCCTGGAAGAAGGTCCCTGTCTTCCTCCTCCTTCGTCTGATCTCCGTCACTGCACGATGGTTCAAGCTTTGTTGCACACACAAACATGGCTTTCTACACGGACGAAGAGCACCAAGATGCCGCACTCGTCTCAAATGCTCAAGCATTCGGCTGCTGTTGTGGCGCGAAGAGCTCAACGACAACGACAACGACGACGACGACGACAACGTTTGATCGATCGATCAATCACCGCCACTGGCGCTATGTGCAACAAAAGCAGACGAGATGGCTGCTTCCAGCTCGCTCGCAAGGTTTGTCCTTCCGATCTTGCAAGCTCTTCGCGCGGAATTTGTACAGTGAGACCGGCCACACCGTCGTCTGCTCACATACCTTCGCGCACGCACGCACCCAGCAGAAGGCACTCCGTGATACGCATTTTGCAATCCACGCGCAGCACAGCAAACAGAGAGCGTGCGACCGCATTGTGGGACAAGTCTTTTTGCTTTCTTTCTTGCTTTCGCGTTGATTCGCTCGGTGCGCTTGATTTCCTCGCGCTCTGTGCTGCCGCCTCGTAGATGGATGGTTGGAGGAGAGTCGTTGATGCCCACCAGCGCAAGGCGAGCAATGCAGAGCAGGGCACGTCACGATCAGCGCCAAAGCGGCAAACGAGGCAAACATCAGCGCGAGAAGACAACAAGGTGCTTATCTATATACATATTCTAACCGTGTCCAGTATCAGAGAGAGTACTCTTTGAAGCATTTTGTGCACCACACAAACTACGTGTCAGTGCACCGTTTTGTCGATATTTATTTTTGGCTCTCCGCCAATCACGACGAGGTCACATTTTATTTACGAGCTGTCTTGCCTTTTGTATAAGAACCAGGATTAAATTGCATTTACGTGAAAGATCGGATGGATGCATTGTAGCTGCGGATTTGAGACTACTTCACAGCGATTTTGAATATTTCTCCATGAATAGAATATGACTTCGGCATGCGATTGGCTGAAAGTGTACTTACATGTGCAACGTTTATCCATAAATCCATAAACCTGTCAGCGTAGTACACTACCCATATTTTGACATTGCTCTCCGCCAATCGCATAACGCGGTCATATTTTATTCATGGAAAGCATTCAAAAATGCCGTGAAGCAGTCTCAACTCCGCAACGAAAATGCATCCATGCGAACCTTCACGTGAATGCGTTTTAATCCTGAATTTCATACAAAAGACAAGACAATCCGCAAATAAAATGTGACCTCGTCATGCGATTGGCGAAGAGCAAAGAGTAAATATGGAGAAAGCACTACACTGACAGGTAGTTGGTGTGGTCCACAAAACTCCTTGGTGGCAACCTTGGTATCAACATCAGGCGGCTTGCTTGCTTTCTGTACAGAGACGATGGCAGCAGAGACAGTAGCCGGAGGAGGTAGCGGCGCCGACGCGGCGCTGCGCGCGCTGTCGCTGTCGGAGAAGCTCGCAGCGTTCTACTGCTGCTACGTACGCGAGGAAGCGCCGGACGCGGCGCTGGATGCGGATGCGGCGCGTAGCTGGGAGAAGATCGGCGGCTCGCGGCGGCGCGCGCGCGAGCGCGTGGGCATGCTGCTTGTGCAGGCGGAGAATGCGTCGGCGGCGCACGTTCGGCACTTGGATAACGCATTCCGTGCGAAGCGAGAGCTCGTGCTGCTCGCCGAGGGGGCGATTGCCACAGGCGTCAGCAGCAGCAGCAGTAGCAGTAGCGGCAGCGGCAGCGGCAGCGGCAGCGGCAGCTCCTCGCGGTCACGCACCCCGAGCAGTGGTGGTGGTGGCGCCGGCAGTAGCCCCGCGCGTGCGCAGATGGAGAACGCACACGTGAACAACGAGCTGCTGCAGGAATGCGGTGCGCTGCCCGTGTTCGCGCAGCAGTTGCTGCGCTCAATCCACGCGCTGCGCGCGCTCAACTTCCAGGCCGTAGACGTCGACAAGGTGGACACGCTCATCGGTGAGCTGCAGCGCGACATGGTGCTGCTCTTCCATCTGATTGTCTTCAACGCCAACCAGCCGCATAGCGCCGCGTTCGACCGCGAGCTTGCGACGATCGGTCTCGGAGCGCCGACCCACGCACTCGCGGCGATCATGGACTGCCTCGCGCAGATGAGCGTGCTGCCGGGCTTCCCGATCAAGCGCCTGCTGCTGCTGCTCTACGAGTGGCTCAGCGCTGTGCTCGGCGACTTCGCGGGGCTCTCAGCGCTCAAGCGTCTGCGTCGCGCGCGTAACGCCGCGGACGCGACGCTGCTCGAGGACGAGGCGAATGGGCTATTGCAGTGCAAGACGTTCAAGCCGTACGCGGAGGTGTCGGCGGCCGCCGCGCTCGACCCGCAGGACCCGTACCTGCTGCAAAAGAAGCGGTTCGCCAAGCTCCGCGAGGCGATCCACGACAAGTATCGCCACCGCCCGCACCACGAGCTCAAGTGCCAGCCGTCGAGCGAGGCCGAGCTCGCGACTGCGCCGCTCAGCGAGCTGGACGACGAGTGGGAGGCGCGCTGCGAGGCGGTGTACCAGCTCTTCCTGCCACGCAGCCGCGACTTTGCCGTGCTGCTCAGCAGCCTAGTCACGACGTCGTGCGGGAGCGCACTGACTGCGCGCGACAAGAAGACGTTCTTCTCGCGCCGCCCGCCGAGCTCCGACCCGAACGACTACAGCAACAGCAACTACGGCGGCGGTGGCGGGATGGACTTCCACGGCGCGGAGAGTGACAACCAGTTCTGGCGCTGGATCCTGCGCGAGAAGTCAATCGTGCTCGATGTCTCGAGTCTGCTCATCCTGCTGCTCTTCAAGCATTTCCGCGCCAGCCACGTGTACAAGGGCGAGTACTTCATGCAGTTCTTCCTCGAAGCGAACCTGCTGGCGACTTTGACCAAGTTCATGAACAAGGATATCGCGACCTACCTGCAGGTGTCCCGCCAAGACGCGGGGGACGACTTCCGCGGCGGCGGCTTCGTGGCACTCGAGAAAGAGTTCGATCGCCTCAACATCCGCTTCGATGACGACATGAATGAGTTCTCGGTGCAGTCCACGCGCACGATCACGACGATCCTGCGCATCCTGCAGAAGCTTACGAAGCGGAAGCCCAACATCATCAAGAACGCGCTGTGCCGCAGCTCGTCGATCGTTTGGCTTAAGGTGCGCTGTCCTTGCGCGATGTGTAGTTGATTGACTCTCTTGCACTTACTTCCATGCCTCCCACCCACCCATTCACACACACACACACACACAGCGAGTGGTGTCGCTGCGAATCCCGTTGCCGCGCTTATACGCACTGAAGTTGGTCAAGTCCCAAGCAAAATATCTCGGCCACATGGTACGTGGGTGCTTCATGAGAGAGGGAGCTTATCGTGCGGGTTATTCGATGACACTGGGCTGGTGACTGTGTCATGGCAGTGGATGCGAAAGTACACGTGTGTGGGGCTGCTCACGGACGTATACCTGTACGTTCGTCCCGAGCTGGACGACGACTGGCTGCGCTACGAGGAGGAGGATCTGAACAAGCCGCCGTCGCAGGACTCGGTCGAACGCCTCATCTTCGGCGAGATGCAGGCGTATCACCACAAGTACTACTGGGACACGTTCGCGAGCAAGAAGGCGCTGCCGAGCGGCACGTCGATGATCTGTGAGGCGCAGAAAGAGCTCGGGTCGGACGCGTTCGACCCCGACGGCGGCCGCCTCGCCAAGTTCTACAACGAACTCAAGCTCGACTCGGCGAACTTCTGCCAGCACTACGAGAAGTGGCTCGACCAGGAGAGTCTGACGCTGGACGCGAGTGCGAGAACAGCCGCACTACCGATCTCGTTCGCATGAGCATGAGTGAGACAGAGCAAGGGAGGAAGCAAGTGGCCAGATGTTTTCGGGTATCCTTCGCTTCTCTTCGAAGGATGGCGAGTGAGTGCGCTATATTGTCTATGCATGGGTATGCGTGTGTGTGTCTGTCTGTGTGTCTGTCTGTGGTTGCCAGGCGGCCTTCTCCGCGCCACCTGCTCTCCTAACTATCTCTTCCTTGTGTCTGCCTGGTGCTTGGTACAACGGCCACTTCGTCTGCCCAGGATCGGTCAGACTGCTTGTTCGAGGCGCTCGTCCCTCGTCACCGACTTGCCGTTTGTTCGCTCGCCCGCTCGCGCAATCGATCGTTGGTTCTTGGATACGTCGCGTCACACCACCACATAGTGTCACGTTCGCTGCTGAGCCAACGAGATTTGGTAGATGAGCATCATCGTCGAGTACTTGGCGCGGCGGTAGCTGTCGAATTGGTAGTGCTGCTCCTCGCAGTTCTTGAGCATGTCCGGGCGGTGGTCCAAGAACGGACACTTGATCTCCATGTCCGGCTCGTTACAAGACCAGCTGCCGACGAAGCTCGGCGGGAGGACCTCCACCATCGGCGCGTCCGCTGGGTTCTGTGAGCCCGGAGCCGCGTAGCACGCCGAGCACATGTACAGATCGTCGCCTGGGCCGTCCTTCGCTTGCTTCCAGCACGAAGCGTTCACGATCATCGTGTCACACGCCGAGCACGTCGGCTGGAGCGCGATGACGAAGAGCGACTCGCGCGACGCCTTCACCGAGTCCACGACTCGCTTGCGGAAGTGCTCTCCCTTGAGCCGCGCGTCGTGCGCTTCTCTCGACAACTTGCCTCGCTTCGGCGGGCTCGCCGCAAGCCGCTCGGCTTCGGCCGGCCAGTAGTCGCCGTCGAAGTACGGCGGCAAGTGGTCTTCAAGCCTCGCCTCCAGTGCCTCAAACTCGCGCGCGTACAGATCCTGGCACGCGAACACGACGTCTGCTTGCTTCCCCACTTCAGCCATCTTGAGGTACCACTGCAGCAGCCGGTCCTTCCCCGGGTTCTTTTGGAATGTCGGGTGGCACCAATAAATAAAGTCGCCGCCGCGCGTTGTGGGGCACGCCCAGATGTGCGCATGGCGAAAGCCTTTGCCCTTGCAGAACGCCAGGTACGCGATGAGGGTCTCATGGAACAGGCTCGTACGCACGCGGCGCGGACGCATGTATACTAGGCTATCAATGTACGCAATGTAGGTGCGGTGCCGGTTGGCCACCAGGTCCGAGTCACCGTCGTACTCTTGGACATACCTGCGTGTGCGTGTTTTGTGCACGAGAGAACACGAGTGTCAGTTCTACCACGTTCGTTCGATCAGCTGCATGCCGACAATGGCGCAAACTACGGCGACGTACATCGAGAAGATGCACACTTCGACCCCGTCAATCTTCTGGAACACAAATATCGCCTTTGACATGAACTCGACACTCTGCGGGTACTGTGATACAAGAACAAGCAGCGTGAAAGGTGAGCTCATGCCGTGCCCTCATCATCCCATACTGATGCCCAAGCAGAGAGCAATGCGCCTTAGCAAAACGTACCGACTGACGCGCCGACCGAAAGTGTTCACGAACCACTGGGCTCACCTGGCACGAGCTCTTGATCGACGACACGACCTTGACCACAATCGACTGTGCCGCGTCGCGCTCACCCAGCTTCTCGAGGTGCTCGCGGACCCACGCTTGCATGAATCGAGAGAGCGCGCATGACTGGAGCTGTTGGCTTGACATGAAGCCCTCGATCGACAACTGCTTGACGCTCTCCGTCGTCTCCGGCTCGCGCGCTCCGAGAAAGTCGAAGACCTTCTCCTCGATTACCGCGTCGAAGCCGAGTGCGCGCGTAAACTCCTTCGCAGTCGGCTTCCGCTTCAGCACGGGGCTGTGGGAGCCCATTAGCTCGAGCGCGTGCTTGCTCTTGAGCGGAAACTGATCGACGGACGTCGCGCTCGGTGACATCTCGACGTCCCAGCTCTGCTCCTCGCTCGCGAGCTCGTCGATGCGGCAGAGCGGACACGCGTACGGCACGTCGCCGTCGTCGTCCGCGTCTTCGCACGCGTTGAAGAGCGCGCAGATCTGGTGCACCCAATTGTTGCAGCGATCGCACTGGACCCACGGCTCGGTCAGCTCGTCCACGAACTTGGCCTTCATAAGCATGCTCTTGGCGAAGAGCAGCTCCTGGGTGGCGCTCTCCGCCGTCATCGCGTCGCTCGCAGCAGCAGCCGACGGGGAGACGTTAAGCGTGAGCACCTTCGGCAGCGACGCGTAGCACTTGGCGCACCAGTGGTGCGAGCGATCGGGTGTCATGAAGTAGAGTGCGTGGCGCTTGATGCGCTGGCGGCACGTGCCCGAGCACATGACGAACGGTGGCTCGAAATTGATGCACTTTTGGTTGCAGATCGCGCAGACGTTCGCGAGGCACGACGGACACGAGTGCTCCGCGCGCTTCTGCGCGAGCGCCTGCTGCTTGGCGGTGAGCCGCGCGAACTCGATGTCAAACTCGGCGCGCAGCAGCTTGGCGGCCTCGTGCACCGCGTGGCCCGGCGGATTGAAGAGACACGCATTCGCGAACACAAGGCGCACGTCAGCAGCGCAGGCGTCGGCACTCGCGTACTCGAGGTTGAGGCACTTGCTCTTGACGAGCGACAGGTCCATCGGGCGCTTGACGACCTCGAGGTAGTGCGGGATGTTCCACGCCACCGGGTCCACGCGCACGTTGAAGAGCCCGTGGTTGCTCTTGTGGAACATGAGCCGCGTCAGCAGCGCGAGCAGCGGTCGCGAGAACACCTCGCGTCGCACGTCGCGCACGTGCTGCCGGATCTCGTCGGCGCTCGCGGCATCCAGCGGCGACAGCAGCCGCCGCCGTCGAGTCATCGTGAGTGGCATCTGTTCATGCGACGGCGTCTGCAAGTCGCTCAGGCGTGGGCGGCTAGCGGCAGTGGCGAGCAGCGGCGGTGTCTCGCACTCGCGCTTGCGCTTCTTCTGCGCGTCGCTGGCCAGGGGCTCGGGTGCCTCCAATGATGCGGCGGAGGCAGGGGACGGTCTCAGTGGAGATGCTAACGGCGGCGCGCGCATGGCGTTGGAGTGTTGGTCACAGCTGCTGCGGTCGGCGGCAGCAGCAGCAGCAGAAGACGAAGGCGCATGTGGGGCGGTGGCGGTGGCGGCGGCAGGCGCGTCATTCAAACCGTGGCTCGCGCGCGCTTTTGTGAGCATGAAGGAGCTGTTTGACTTGGCGTTTGTATGCAGAAAGGAGAAGGGCGGGTTGCCGCCGCCAGTGAAAAAGCGCAAGTGTGGGGAACATTCGAGATCCAAAAGCCTGTCGGGCGTTTCAAACGGTATGCGCTGAGAGAGGGGATTTGCGCATTTACAAAGCGACAATAAGTATTATGCGGGGGGAAGAATCAATTTTTGAAGGCTCCCTTTCAATCTTAATCAATACTTTCTCTGCACACATGAGCATAAAAATCCTGTCGATTCGATTCATAATCGTTGACGCAGGATTCGACATTGAGCTCAGACATGTCGCATTCAAGTCGAATCTAGATATTTTCTCTTGTAATAGTGCGATTGGGATTATCGGAGCGATTATGTGACGATATTTTTGTACCTATACAAAAATATCACGTCAATCTGGCCACTCCACACTCGATCGTGCCTAGATCAAGAGATAACGGGTCGTTACAGACCTTGCAGGCCACCAAAAGCGATGAAGAAGGACAGGTAAGGGCTGCGACGAAAAATAGCAAGGGAAGAAGAAGGACGACAAAAAGAAAAAGGGAGTTAAGGGCGGCAAGGGCAACGACAACGACGACGATGAAAAAAGACCGGGGAAAGCTGCCCCCACCAACGGGTCCGTCCGAGCTCTATGTTAAACTTCGCAATGGTGGGGAGTCAGGAAGAGTTGGCGCGACTCAAGAGCGAGTAGCTGGACAACTTCAACCAGAAGTTTGACGCTAAGCTTGCAAAGGATGTCGTGAGCAAACATGTGGACGTGTTGGTGAGGCAGCAGCTGAACAAGATGCTTGTGCTGCATGATGCCCATCTGCGGCTGCGGCTGCGCCAGACTCGGCATTTTCTTGACATGCACATTGGACTCAGCAAAAAAAAACTATTTGTACTCCGAGTAAGAGAGTCGAAAAAGAGAGAAAAAGAGAGAGAGAAAGAGATAAATGAATGTATGGACGGATAGCGGCTACGTGAAACTCGCGGACTGGATCGATCGACGTTGGTGCATGCCATTGCGGTTGAACCTTTTGCCGTCATTCGAAGCCCGACAGCTGACGACCACCTAATAATCTGCTTGGAATGAGCCAGAGCTGATGCAATCTTAATTGGAGCTGAAATACTGACTGGAGTCGACGCTTACGGCTCCTGAATTCTGCACGAGCAAATTAAGCCATGTGTTCCACGTGCTCATGATATCACACTTGCGCTTCACGCTCCATCTCTCTCTTCGCGTCCTTCGTAGCGAATGAATTTGAGACTGGTCTTACACGTATCATCAGGACTGGTGCACAAGTCCTGTAAAGATCAGGGATCATCTGCAACCTCGCTTCTGCTATAACCATTGACACTGTCATGTATCCTTCATTGTCCTCTATCCCTGTTTTTGTGAAGTTGCACAACCCAGTCGCCAGAATCCGCTGATCCAACGCATACAACGATGTACATTGTAAGAAACAACCGGAAAGAGGAAATGCTTAGCCTGGCGTACCTCGTGGTGGATGTGGTCGTTGCAGACTCAGTGATGCGCTTGAGCGCCGAGTTCGTTCAGCCACAGTAGGGGTAGTAGTTTGCAGCGGTTGACAACCGTCGTGATCATGTGTTATCGCTGAACGCGCCGAATGACAGCTTGAGCAATGGCTTTCACAGTCGACTTCGAGCGTAATCATGTACACACACACACAACGTTATCCCACTTGGGGTTGTCGGGCTACCGCACAATATATAATTGCTCTGGTCCTGCTCTCCCATATCTCACTTTCTCCTCAAGACGTTGATTTCCTTGAGAACAACCAATGTTTGCTATTGAAAAAGCCTGGAAGATGTGCAAAATTCACTAAGAGTGCGTCCACTCCACATGCGAGCAATACGTGTCGTCGAATAAAGTCAGGCTCTAGGTCTATAAGTCGAGCAAACGTTGAAATCAAAATGTTCTCTTCATCCTTCTAGTTCTTGACAGACATCGCCACCTTTGGCACGTAGTTGCAAACGTCAACCGACGGCAGCTAATGATCTGGCGCCATCGAGAACGAGCTGCGGCGCCATGAGCCATCTTTCAAACCGAAAACCTGACGGCGGTACGCTGGAGGACACAGAACCGCCGCTGCTCTGCTCGGCACGGAGCTTCTGTCGAGCGCTCTCACTGCCAAGCTCTGATTGGCTTTACTTGAAACTGATCGTCACAGGATTGCTGTTGTTCGTGCGCGCACATGCTGCCCTTCGCGTGCGCGTACATTCAGCGGCGGCGGCAGCAGCAGCAGCCTTACTAAAGTGAGTACGTAGGCTCGTACAGGCAACACACACGATGATGTCATCATCCAGCGGGTGATGGCGCCAACATTGCCTTCTCAAGATCTTTTGGAAACGGATGTTTCAAACGAGGCGACTGGTCATTTGTGACAAATGCAACAATGTAACCAACACAAGCATAGCGTTCGATACACCAAATGAACATATCCGAACCCAGATCGCGAGAAACCCCCAAAAGGATTCCAAGCTTCTCGCCCAAAGCTCGCATCCGCGCCCACCTCGGACGCGAGCGGGCGGTAGCAGAAGCGGCCATGGAGGCGCCGTCGCCGTACTTTGGCGATGACTTCGGTCAGAAGATCGATCTCACCGTGCGCATCCGTGAGATTCTACGCAACTACCCGGGTGCGTCTGCTACGTGCGAGAAAGGCGTCCGCGCGCGGGGACACACACGCGCCTCTTGCTCAACCTCTGTGACCATGCGCAGAGGGCACCTCGATCTTCAAGGAGATGGTGCAGAACGCGGACGACGCTGGCGCCACCGAGGTGAACTTGTGCCTCGATCGCCGCCAGCACGGCGTCGCCCGTCTCGCATACACAGAGCTGGGGGCGTTTCAAGGTACGTGGCGAGCGAGCGAGTGGCAGCGCAGCTGAGCGGAGTGGGGGTGAGTACAAGCTGAGCTGAGTATGAGCTCGCGCGCCTCGCAGGCCCTGCACTGCTCGTGCATAATAACGCGACGTTCACGGACGCCGACTTCGAGTCGATTCAGGTGCGCACGAACAGCCAGCGGCGCCTCTGTGGTGGCTGTCGCGCGGGCGTTCTCACGTTTCACATGTCTTCCCTTACTGTCGCTCGTATCAGCGCATCGGCGATTCGCTCAAGAAGGACACCTCGAAGGGCTGGAAGACTGGGCGGTTTGGCGTCGGCTTCAACTCGGGTACAGTCGGGGATTGCAGCTCACGATGTGATCTACATACACTGCTGCAGTGTTCATTTCCTCCTGCTCTTTTTTCTCTCCGTAGTGTACCACGTGACGGACTTACCGGCGTTCGTGAGCGGCTCACACTTGGTGTTCTTCGACCCGCAAGTGGGTAGCGCTCTTTGGTTTCACGGCTCTGAGGATATGCGACGAACTTACTGGGTAACGTTACCGCAGGCGCGCCACTTGCCGAACGTCAACCCGAGCAACCCGGGCAAGATGATCAACTTTCGCTCGCACTCAGAGCTGGTGACGACCTTCCCGGACCAAGTGGCTCCGTTCCGGTGCTTCGGATGCGACTTCACGGCACCGTTTTCGGTAGGTTCGCTCGCTCTAGTCTTTGTTTCGTGAGTTGGTGGAAAGCGTTCTTCTGACAAGAGAAACTCTTACTCTTAGGGAACGCTGTTCCGACTAGCGCTTCGCACCGATCACCAAGCACAGTACAGCAAGTTGTCGTCCAGAGCACAGCGACCGGAGCACGTGGCTGAGATGCTCGCCGAGTTTTCCGCCGATCTTTCGCGCGTCATGCTCTTCCTCCGCAACGTCAGCAAGATCGCGATCTACGAGTGGCGAGAGGGTAACGACGCGCCGAGCCTGCTGGACGAAGCGGTGATCAGCAATTTGAACCCGGAGATCCAGGCGAAGCGGTCGCTCAAGTTCGCGAACTTCGGCGCGGACAACAGCCAGTCGCGACGGTTTTCGAATGACGGTTCGATGCGCTTTTCGACTCGCACATCTTGCGGGACGCTCACTACTTTCTGCTCGCCGTAGCTGACTGCAATTGATTATGTCAACGTACCGCAGGAGTACCGTGCGACTACTTGCTCGACATCGAGATCCATCACAGCACACGAGAAGCGGAGGCGCTTCGATTTCTGGTGTTGAATCAGCTTGGCGGTGGAGAGTGTGCACGAATCGCGAACGACCCAGCGAACGCGAACCAACGCCTGGTTCCGTGGGGTGGCGTGGCTGTCCTCCTCCCTTCAATCGCTGATTCCGCGAGCTTCCAGCCGCTGTTCGGGACAGCGTTCTGTTTCCTCCCGCTGCCCGCACTCACGTATCTCCCCATTCACGTGAGTACGAACCTCCGAACTGCTTGGGAGTCCAAGGCGAGCACTAACGGTGCCGACGGAATGTGTGTGTGCAGGTGAACGGGTACTTCGAGCTGTCGTCCAACCGGAGAGATATCTGGTTTGGCGACGGACTGAGCGGCGAGGGGCTGCTGCGGGCGCAGTGGAACCTTGCACTTCTCAGCGATGTGATCGCTCCGTGCTACGCTCGTGCAGTGGTAACCCTTGCCGCTGACGGTGAAGTAGCTCCAGAGCATCATGTCCAATTGTTCCCCCAGGCACAGCCGCCTGCTCCGTGGGATACACTGGCGCGTTCGTTCTTCGAGTTGGTCAGTTCGAAGCCGTGTCTGTTTACCGAAGCAAACGGTGGGTCGTGGATCTCGCCGTCGACAAGCGCAGTGGTGCGACGAGACGCGCCACAGTACGGCAAGTTTATCGAGTGGCTTCTCGCCGACGGGTATCCGATTGTGCGGAACTTGCCTGAAGAGCTCGAGAAGCTGCTGATCAAGTCGAACACAGTCCCGAGCTTTCTTCAGCCGAGCCGAGTGCGGGATGGGTATAAAAGCCGAACATCGAGTCATGTCGGCAACAGCGATGCAATCCTGTGCGTGCTCGATTTCATGCTGAGCGATCTCGAGGCTCGCGATCTTGCGTCACTTATTGGAGTGAACTACTTGCCGATCGCCGACGGCACTTTAGTTCCATTCACGAATCAATCACATGTCGATCCAGACGCACTCAGCCAGCTCTGTTCGATGGGGTTCTCAAGACAGCACTCGATTCGAGCGCTGGAGATGGTTGGCGG
>JAASFW010000429.1:0-18730 GCA_023334005.1 Globisporangium orthogonon
CCCCCCCCCCCCTATCGCCATTCTGGGATCTGCCGCTCTGCTGGGTCGCCACCTGCCTAGACCAGCGCGCTTTAGCTGCGGGCGCTTGCTTCCACTTCCTTCTGTTGATCTCCCGACCCGCGAGCCACTAGACGGCTCGCATCGCTGACGCTGCGCCAACCGCTTGTGACCGGCAGTTGGAGGGATAGCACTGTCTCGAGAGGTTCGCGCTCGTTCGGACGGGCGAGCTGACGTCGCTGATCTCGTTTAACGCTGGTGGGGGTGGCGATAGGAGGAAGGGAGGAGAGGGAGAGCTGAGGACAACAAGTGCAGCGATGGCAGCTCCACCCGCGCTCGCACTTCTCTTCAGCGAGCGTCCGCCTCATACGGCGCGCGCCTTCACAGCACTCGCCATTCGATCCCATACATTCGCACACATAGAGAGAGCCTCACCTTTCCTGCTTGCTTTGGACAGTAGCAAATGGAAGAGAAGCGGCAAGGCGCTTGCCGCTTGCGTTCCCAGCCATTGAAGCCGAGCATCCGCTAAAGTGCGATTTCTATTTGTTTGTTATTTTTACGCTAGGCTTTATTTTTACGGATTGTAATTACAGATTGATGTCCAGCCCGATCTTGCCACGTGCTCGACAAGCAGCAGCAGCAGCAGCAGAGCACCTCACGAGACGACGGAGGGAGCGCTTGGCGACAGCTGCGAAGTATGGCGCCGACGAAGCACAAGAAGCACGCGGCGGCGGCGGGGGACGCGACATCCGCTGCGCACTCGCACTCGCACTCGCACTCGCACGCCCACGCGCACTCGCACGCCCACGCCCATGCCCATGACGCGGCACCGAAGAAAGCGGCAGCTGAGCCGTCCTCCAGCAGCGGCAATGGCTTCGTGTTCGGCGTGCACCTCGAGGACCCGCGTGACGTGGAGGACGACTCGAGCGTGCTGGCGCCCATTGCCAAGTACGCGATCCTCGGGATGATCTGCCTCATGTCGTTCGCCATCCGCCTCTTCGCGGTCGTGCGCTACGAGTCGGTGCGTTGAGCTCATTGGGATGTAGTGTGGGGAAGGAAGGCAAGAAGCTCATGCGGTGGGCCTCTTTCTCTCTCTCTCTCTGTCTCCCTCCCTCGCTTACATCCGCGCCCGCATGGCAGGTGATCCACGAGTTCGACCCGTACTTTAACTTCCGCACGACCAAGTATCTGGCATCCGAGGGCTTCCTCGAGTTCCTCGACTGGTTCGACGACCGCGCGTGGTACCCGCTCGGCCGCATCATCGGTGGCACGATTTACCCGGGGCTCATGTACACGGCGGCGCTCGTCTACTGGGCGCTCAACCTTCTCAACATCTCGATCAATGTGCGCAACACGTGCGTCTTCCTCGCGCCGATCTTCGCGGCGAACACGGCGATCGCGAGCTACTTGCTCACGAAGGAAGTGACGAAGCGCTCGAGTGCGGGGCTTATGGCGGCTGCCTTCGCGGGTATTGTGCCGTCCTACATCTCGCGTTCCGTCGGTGGCTCGTACGACAATGAGGGCGTCGCGATCTTCGCGCTCATCTTCACGTTCTACCTCTGGATCAAGGCGGTGCACACGGGGTCGATGTTCTGGTCGGCGAGCTGCGCGCTCGCGTACTTTTACATGGTGGCGGCATGGGGCGGCTACGTCTTCATCATCAACATGATCCCGATCTACGTGCTCGTGATGATCTTCGCGGGCCGCTACTCGCCGCGGCTCTACATCGCCTACTCGACGTTCTACACGCTTGGGTCGCTCATGGCGATGCAGGTGCCGTTCGTGGGCTTCAACGTCATCAAGCAGGCCGAGTGCGCGGGCTCGCACGGCGTCTTCGTGCTGCTGCAGGTCTTCTGCTTCGTCAACTGGCTGCGCAACTACATCTCGGCGGCGTCGTTCCGGCGTCTCGTGATCTTCGGCGCCGGCGCGATCGTCGTGGGCTTCGCGAGCGTGCTGCTCGTGCTGCAGCTGCTCGGTAAGGTGCAGTGGACTGGCCGCAGCCTCACGCTGCTCGACCCGACGTACGCGTCCAAGTACATCCCGATCATTGCGTCGGTGAGCGAGCACCAGCCGACGACGTGGACGTCCTACTTCTTCGACCTGCACGTGCTCGTGCCGTTCGCGCCGGTGGGGCTCTACTTCCTCTTCTCGAACATCACGGACGGCGGCATCTTCGTCATCCTCTACGGCACGGTCGCGTGGTACTTTGCTGGCGTGATGGTGCGTCTCATGCTCACGCTCGCGCCGATTGCGTGCATCCTTGGCGCCATCGGCATCTCGTCGACGCTGCGGAAGTTCATGGGGCTGCTCAAGCGTCCGTCGAACTACGTCGTGCACAAGAACGGCGCGCAGGAGGTGCCGGTGCCGCTGACGCTCTCGATCATCGGCGGGCTGCTCATCCTGCTGCTGAGCTACACGTTCCACGCGACGTACGTGTCGTCGATGGCGTACTCGTCGCCGTCGATCGTGATTGAGGCCGGCCGCACCCACAGCGGCGAGCGCGTGAACTTTGACGACTACCGCGAGGCGTACTTTTGGCTGCGCCAGAACACGGCGGCGGACGCCAAGATCATGGCGTGGTGGGACTACGGCTACCAGATGTCGGCCATGGCGAACCGCACGGTCATCGTGGACAACAACACGTGGAACAACACGCACATCGCGACGGTCGGCCGCGCGCTGGCGTCGACCGAGGAGGAGGCGTATCCGATCATGCAGTCGCTCGACGTGGACTACGTGCTCGTGATCTTCGGTGGCCTTACGGGCTACAGTTCGGACGACATCAACAAGTTCCTCTGGCCAGTGCGGATCGGCTCGGGCGTGTTCCCGAATGACATGCCCGCGGAGCGCGACTTCTACTCGTCGTCGGGCAACTTCGACGTCGGTGCCGGCGGCTCCAAGACGCTGCACAACTGCCTCGCGTACAAGCTGTGCTACTACCGCTTCGGCGAGGTGATGACGGACTACCAGCGCCCGCCGGGCTTCGACCGCGCGCGCAACACGGAGGTGGGCGTGAAGAACATCAAGCTGACGCACATGGAGGAGGCGTTTACGTCGGAGCACTGGATCGTGCGCATCTTCAAGGTGAAGAAGCAGGCGAACGTGGAGCCAACGACGGAGCTGAAGAAGGCGCGGCTGAAGGAGGCGGCGGCCGCCGGTCACGACATCTCGAACGAGAAGACGCACTTCCTTGGCTGCGTCACGGGCGAGGATATGCTCGGCAACGACCGCGAGTACTCGGGTGGTTCGAGCGGCGCGAACTACAACCTCGCGCTGCACCACGCGAAGAGCAAGGGCAAGCGCTACTTTGCGCTTTCGCGCGTGGGCGGTGAGGGCCACTCGTTCGCGTTCAACAAGCTCCCGGTGAATGCGGGCGACTTTGACGGCAACGACGCCGGCTGCTCGCGCCCGTGCATGGACTCGCAGGAGCACTTTTGCGGCTGCGCGGACGGTGGGTGCGTGGACCAGGGCGTCAGGCCGGGCAAGGGCCAGGAGCACAACCGCCGCTGGGCGATCTACGAGCGCGACGCGGTCGACAGCAACTAAGCGACGAACACTGAAGCGAGAAGCAGCATTCTCAGTAGGGAAGCGATCGCTTGCGGACGCATCCCCGCGCTGCTCGCGCGCCATACCTCTGGAGACTTTTTTGCTCTGTCGACGCGAGGGAAGCGAGCGAGCGAGCGGCGACATAAGAGGAGCTAATGGAAAAACGTGATTTTTGTCTCGGGAGAAGCGTTGCCACTCTCGTCCGTTCGTCCATCATCCGCTTGCGAGGAGGAGCTCAGGGCTGTTGTTGTTGGCAGCGTGCTGATCGTCTCGACGCTGCGAGTGCTGAACGAAGCTGATGCTTGGTCAGGAAGAGCTGACGCCCCAGTGATCACCAGTCTGCTTGCTGCACGCTCCGTGCGCTCTGCGACCAGCACGTTCGAACCGTTTAGCTGTAGCTGGACGACTTGCTCTCGCCCGCCGCGCGCGCAGCCTCCTTCTCGGCCTCGATCGCCACGCACAGCGCCTCGACCTTGTCGTCTTCGAGGGTCTATTGACATCAGGTAAAGATCATCAGTTAGACGCCACATCGAGCTGTGCAATTAGCTGTCACAAAATGCACTGCACACATGACGAACATACCGAGACGACGCCACCGGCTCGCACAATCGCGACTTCGATATTCTTGCTGCCGGACTCGACGAGCTGCACATATCGACAACCATGAAGAGCAGGTATCGTAAGTAAAGAGAGCTACACACCACAGTAATGTGTGCCTTGGCCGGCTCGCAAGACTGCGGCTCCCTGTCCCTCTCCAAGCAGTACCTCCAGCAGCGCCTTGATCGCCAGGCGCGTCGAGTCCTCCTCCGACATGTCCTCGGCGTAGTTCTTCTCGAGGAACTCGCGGATGTTAGTCGAGTTGCGGCCCGTCGCGTTCGCCTTCCACGCCGAGAACGTGCCCGACGGGTCCGTCTGGTAGAGCTGCGGCACGCCCTTGTTGTCGCAGCCCGCGATCAGCATCGAGATGCCGAATGGACGCACGCCGCCGCGCTGCGTGTACTTCTGCTGGATGCGAGCCACGTAGCGCGCTACGTACTCCACCGACGGCGCGTCCTCCACCGTCAGACGGTAGCTCTGGCACTCGAGCCGAGCCTAGGCGGTGTTTACCAGACGCGGAAGAGCGTTGCCTCACGTCCACTCAGCGCGACTTCTCTCGTACACAATACCAGCAGCTTGCGCGACGCACCTTGTTGATCAGCACGCGCGCGTCGGCGGTGAGGCCCGCGAACGCGATGGAGATGTGGTCATCCACCTTGCAGATCTTGCGCACAGTGCGCGGGTCCTGCAGCTTGGCAATCTCCTTGCGCTCCACGGCGAGGATCACCGAGTTCTTGCCGCGAACCCCAACGACCACCGCGCCCTGTCGTCGTTGGCGTTGTTGCGAGCTAAGTTGTGAGCCGCCCATTCGCTCGCTCGTTCACACTACAGTAGCACCGAGCGGCCGAGCGCGCAGAAACGCGTACCTTCTTCACGGCCTCCATGGCGTACTCGACCTGGAAGAGGTGGCCATCAGGCGAGAAGACGGTGATCGCACGGTCGTATCTGCGGCCGCGGCGCTCGCGTCAGTTCCCAGCGCCTTCGTCCTCCTCTGCAGTCTCCTCCTAGTCATCTGCGCGCTCCGCATACTCGCGCGCACACACGCGCACACGCACCGGGACATGGCGGAGGCGGGCGGAAGATCTCGCTTGGTGCTTCTTGCTGGGCGAAGATCCGAACTGAGGGGGAGGGCTTACAAAAGTCGAATGTGGACTTTTCAGCTTTTCGGGACGATATTTCATAAAAAAAAAGAGGAAATATCCCAAATAGATGCTGGTTTCCCCTCGGTTTTAGCACTACCGGCATCTTCGCTTGGGGACCAATTCGACATCCCCACCAAGCGCGCCATGCACCACGAGCTCTTCCTGGCGCTGCTCGGGCACGCGGGCGGCGTCGTGGACGCGCGGCCCGAGGGATTCTTCGTGCGCGCGGACGCCGCCTTTGTCGCCAAGCCGCAGCGCGCACAGCTCAACCGGCTGCTGGCGCTCGGCCACGCGTTCGCGACGCTCGAGGCGTTCGTGCGCACTGCCGCGCAGCTGCCGAGCGTCTACGCGCGCGCGCTGGCGCAGGCGCTGGATGAGCGCGTGCTGCAGCGCTACGCAGACGCCGTCGCTGCGCTCGAGCGCAAGGTGCTGGCGGCGCGCAGCGTCTTCCCGCTCGCGCAGCTCGTCTTCGAGCTCGAGGAGTTCGCCGAGCTGCTGCCGGAGCTCTGCAAGCTCGTGCGCAAGCTGCAGGTCGACGCGCGCGAGTCGCCACTACCGCTCGATGCGGCAATGGTGGCGGCGACGGCACCGGGATCACGCAGCTTCGTCTCCGGCGCGCAGCTGCTCGACCTGCTGCACCGCATGACAAGCTCGGGCTTCCCGCGCCTCCGGAGCTCCATGCAGGAGCTCCTCTTCTATTGCAACCGGTGCGAGCGAGCTCTTTGGCGCAGCGCAGCGACGGCACAGTAGACTCCGGATGCTGGTCACGTCTGCGTATCAGCTGCTATGTGCCTGGTCTTCGATCGCTCACTTGCTGCTGCGGGCATGTGTTTGATGTGGCGTTTTGGACTGATAGCGTCCTGTTCAAGCAAATTCTGGCATGGATCCTGTACGGCGAGATCATCGATCCGTACAACGAGTTCTTCGTACGCAAGAGCGCGACGCCAACTGAAGGAGCAGTGGCCATCGACCCAGGCGACCTCGCTTGGTACAAACAGTTCTCGCTCGACCTCGACGCCGTGCCGCTCGCGTACTTCCCCTTATCTGTCGCCGAGAGCGTCCTGTTCATCGGCAAGTCCATGCAGATCTTGCTCAAGGCGAACGAGTACTCGCTGCAGGAGGCGCAGGAGCTAGTTGAGACGGTCGCGGCGCTCGCGCAGCACCGCGTGTTTGACGCCGTCGCCGTGGAGCACGCGATGGAGAAAGTGCGCCTTCACATCGCTGCACGGCTGTACACCGAGGTGGTGGTCAAGGCAGACTTCGTCACGTTCTTAAAGACGCTCAAGGGGTTCTTTCTGCTCTCGCGCGGAGAGCTCTTCCAGGCGTTCATTGAGCGCACGTACGCGCTCATGACGCTCAAGCCGTCGCAAAAGTCTGAAGACGACCTGAACCATGTGATCTGGCAACAGACGCTGCGCGACTTCCAAAGCGACGACGACCCGGTGAACCAGCTCTTCTCGATCAAGGTATGTGGTAGCAGCAGTATCCAGGCTTCATCGTTCTGCTTAGGTGCTAATACTTGCCTACTTCATTGTAATGCGATGTGTGTGGGGTGACGGAGCTCAGCTCCCACTGCAATCATTTGCGTTCAAGAGCTTCGCAAATCTCGAGGGGATGACACTTCTCGGTAGTCTCGCTCAAGACACTGCTCACCGAAGTTTGGAAGTGAAAGAGGAAGGCGGTGGCGCAACATCAGACGCTGGGTTGAGAGATTTTGATCCGCGCGCGCAGAGCACACCTGAGAGTGGCGCAATGTGGTGGAACCACGTTCAGTACGACGCGACGTCGTTCAGCTCCGACTTCTCGGTCGATCTCGTCGAGTCGGAGCAGAACTTCGCGCTCAACACAAGACGCGTCGCACTGATTTTCAAGAACGAAGGAACCTTTGTGACACCTGCGGTCGTTGACGGCTCGTTCCGGATCGATCAAGCGCAGGTGGTGTACGTCTCAATCGAGTGCGACATCGAGGTGATTGACGAAAGCTCATCACCCGCGCCTCTGAGCGAAGGCGCTGTTTCCATCGTCACGCAGATCAAAGCCTCAAAAGCGCAAGAAGAGGAAACGCGTGCGTCTCCGAGAGTCACGGTTCCCGTGGACGCAAGCAAGAGAATCAGTTTTCAGCTCCAATACGCCCGCCAAGAGTTTAGAGTGGCAGCAACTGCAGGAGCGTCATTGTCTTCTTCTCAGCTCATGTACAAGAAGGTGCTTCTACTCGTGGCAAACGGTGTGGTCGTGATGGAGACCAAGTTCGACTTTCAGCAAGCGTTGTACCTTCAGGCGTCGGGCGGGGAATACTGGCTCGGGCTTGTGATGACTCCACAGCTTCGGCTCACTGAGTGGATCTTCGACAAGTACTCTCCGAAGGCGAGCTGGAGAGAAGGCTCGTCCCTGAAGGCGCAAAACCAGATCTTGTCTCCTCGCGAGCTCTGGAACTACGTCAGCTTGCAATGCGACGTCCAGTGGCCGCTGCAGCTTCTGGTCACGAAGGACACTCTGCGCTCATACGCGCATCTCTTCCAGTTCTGCTTCCGGCTGAAGCGAGTGGCTCATGCGCTCGAGCGGACGTGGAAGTGCAGCGTGTTCCGAGCGAAGGTCGCGGACAGGACGACTTCGCAGGCGTGCGCCTTGCGCGGCCGCATGAGCTTCGTGCTCCGCAACATCGAGCTGTACTTCCAGGTGTTTGTGATCGAGAGCAGTTTCAGCAAATGCTGGTCCGAGATCGAGGAGGCGTCCGACTTTGACAAGGTCAAGCGTGTCCATGACAGCTTCGTTGCAGGGCTCGTGAAGCGGTGTTACCTTCACACGCGCACGGTGTCGTCGGCACTCGAGGAGGTGGTGAACAGTTGCTGGAAGTTTGTCGAGTATGTTGTGTACCAAGACGCTGCGGGCGCCACGCTGTCGTTCGACCGCGTAGCAGTGCTGGACCAGGAGTTCCAGAGCAGGTTCGAGTTCTTCTACGGCGTGCTGCAGCACTCGGATGCGCGCGACCTGATCTTCCTGCTGGACTACAACGAGTTTTTCTCGTCGGAGCGGGAGCTGAGAAGGCAGCAACGAAGCTCGACCGCGTTTGCAGCATCCGCAGCATCGTTGCTGTAAGCACGAGTTGTGAGCTATCGCGACTTGACGCTGTTGCTGGAAACGCAACTCATGATGTCAACACAATTCTAAAAGGTCGCCGAAAGGCGTCGCGCGGAAGGATGGAGACGTTCTCGAGAGCTGGCTTTTCCCAGCGCTTCCTTACGGTCTGTCAGCAGCTGGAGACGCTCCAGCCCGTGAACATTCCTGCCTCGTCGTCACAGCGCTCGACGGGCGAGCACCGAGGGGACCGAGCGAACGAGATCGGCGGCTCGCTAGCGCTGCCATCTCGCGACCGCGTGTTCCAGATCTTTGCTAACAATGAATGCTTCCGTCCGTGTGACGAGATGCGCGCTGTGACGAGCAACAACACGGTGGCGTCTGCACCTCCCTCGCCGTCACCGCTGTCGCCGATGCGAACGAATGTCCTGACCCCGCACTCGCCGACGTCGCCGCCAGCTGCAACGTCACGACATCCTCGCAAATACGTGAGCATGGCGGAGACTTCAGAACCTTGGAAAGATGGGAGACCTCCTCCCACCGCCGCCATCCAGGCTCCAGCAGTGCACGTCCCTGTCGGCGGCAAAGCGCGCATATTTCCGTCGCAATTACTCCAGCGGTATATTAGCTCGCAGCTGTGCATGGGAAGGAAGTCACCGGCATCTGCATCAACTGTGAGCTGTGCGCTCACTTTCCATGAACTCTGTTTGGCAGAGCGAAAGCGTCCTTGAAGCGAAGGAGCAACACACTCGCGAATCTCCAGCCCGCGGCGGCTGGCGGTCTGTCCCCGGACAAGCACAAGTCACTCCACGCTCACGCTCTGGACAGCACACATGGAGCGCTCCGTGCAGCTCAGCGTGAGAACACGCCGACTGCTTCATTGCCCAGCACATTATTGCACCATCAACAGCAGCAGCAACCTGGATCTCTCGGTAAACAAGCGCTGATCGCAGAGCTCGTGAACAAGACCAATTTTTCCACGGTGAGCATCTTCCAGCTGAGCCGCAGGTTCAAGCTCATCGCGGGGGCGGCAAAGAGTGTCATCTCGTTCGACGAGTTCCGCCAGATCATGAGCGAAGATGTCGGGGATCTACTTCTGAGTATCGGAGCGCTAGATGAGGACACTGACGGTGTTGGCGAGAGTGAGAACGAGAACCAGCTCTCGTCGTCAAGTGATGCGCCTGTCGCCTCGCCAGACATGACCATGATCGGCGCAACGATCTCATCGAGCGAGACATTCCTGCGACGACTGTTCCTCACGTTTGACGCGGACGGCGACGGCAAGATCGACTTCCGCGAGTTCGTCGTCGGCCTCAACGGCTTCGTCAAGGGCTCGCTTGAGGAGAAAGTGCACGCGCTGTTCGAGATTTACAGAAGCGACGCTGCAGGCGGCAAGGAGACGCTGGCGATCTCGGACCTGCTCGGACTCTTCCAGGGCGACCGGCACCTCTACCAGGAGCTCATGCGCTGCGTGGACGAGTACTTTGCGCGCGTCGAGCTGCGCGACGAGCTGCAGCCGATTATGACAGAGGAAGAGTTCGTCGCGGCGTCGGTCGCAGAGCCGCACTTGCTCGACATGGTGAGCCGGCCGGTGCCTTCGCGGCGGTATGCGGGCGAAGGGCATGTGCGCGAGAAGATCCGCGCGCTCATTGAGCACAAGAAGCTCAACTGGAGGAAGCTGCTGTGCGTCCACCGCCGAATGGTCAGCTGTGTGCAGTCCGCAGCTGGAGGCAATTCGAATGGCGCGCGTGGTTCGCGACGGCGTAGCAGCGTTGCGACACCCGCAGCTTCAACCCCATCGACGCCATCGGTGGAACGAGCTACAGAGGCCCAGGGCGGCGGCAGCGGCGGCGAAGGCTGCAACGCGCAGTCGTTGACGATCCCCGTAACGGACTTTCATGCGATCCTCGTCGATTGTCTGGGACCGACAAGCCCCAACTCGCTCGAGGACGAGGCGCTGATCCAGAGCATCCTGTTGGCGTACGTCGCGGCGCCGCGCGAGAAGGTGGTGACTCCGTCACCTGCTGCAGTGCCTGCGAATCCGGAGGGAGGAGGGCTTGAGAGCCAGGAGCGCAAGGTGCGGCCCGGACGACGAGCATGTACGTGTTTCGTGCTGTGATGGGATTCTATTTGGCGCGTGGCACTTACTTGTTCGCAACGAATGACTTTCAGCGATCATGGAGAACTACATTGCGCACGTGGCGTGCGGCGAGCTCTCGCAGGACATCGCTGTCGCGCTACAGACCGCGCTGACAGCCGAAAACGACGCGGACTCCAAGGCGCGGTACTACTTCGAGCTCTACGATGTCGACGGCGACGGGTTCCTGTCGCGCAGCGAGCTCTCGACGGCCATCTGCGCGGGCTTCGGTCATTTTGGGCAGAACATGATGGACGTTGTGCGTATTCTCGAGGACGAGGACGGCGACCAGGACGGCGAGGTCACCAAGGACGAGTACATTCGTGCGGCGAACAAGTCGCCACTCATCCTCGCATCGCTGTACACGTGTCTGCAGCGCGAACTTTGAAGTGCTGGGTGAACGAACGAACGAACGGACAGGGCAACGCTGCTGCCTGCCTGGCTCCATTCGACGTGGTGCTTGCTTATAGTCTAAGTAGGTAGTGTACGATGACGGCGCGCGCCAGACTCTTCTATGCGATCGATCACTCGGTTTTGCTATCCTCAGTCGTGTCTGGCAGCGACGAACTCACGGCGGTCGCCACGAGTTCGGAGGAAGACAGATCAGCGCCTTGCGACGAGTGCGCAGAAGCTGAGGGCGACTCGATCGCCGGCGCGAGCGGCTCGCCGTCCATGAACGACGAGGACGACGAGCCGTAGCTCAACAGCTGTCGGTCCTGCGCTGCCTGCGTGCTCTCGAACGAGGCCGACGACCGGAACGAGCTGCCGCCTCCGATCGACGACGACGTGCGGTTCGCAAACGCACGCGTCGAGTTGTTCTTCTTCATGAACGCCCGCTTGGCGCGCGCCGTGCCTCGCGCGAGCGAGACGGCGTCGCCCACGTGCTTCGCCTCCGGGTTTTCGTTGCGCCCGAACGCCTTGATCTGGCCGGACTGTTTCTTGCGCGGCCGCCGCGACGACGACTTGTCCTTGTGCGTGAACACGAAGCCGCAGCGAAGAATCACCTTGACCGTCTGCATCGCGGTGTTGCGGTCCATTTGCTTCTCCTCGTGCGTCAGGTACATGTACGGCACGAGGCCGTTGTGCTCCTTCTTGTCGTCGTTGCGGCGCGGGCCGTACTTCCAGCCTTGCTCCATGCGCATCTTCGCCCACACTTCGTGTGTGTTCTCCGCGAGCAACTCGATCACGGAGCGCAAGTACCCTGGCACCTTGACGTCGCCGGTTGGAATCGGCTTGGGTTCGTACGTTCCGCCTTCTTCGAGTGCCGGCTCGCCGAACTCGATCCCAATCTCCTCGGACGTGCTCGGCGGCTCGAGGATGTACCCGAGCGCAGTGATCACCTTGAGCGTCGACATGGATGTGTCGCGATCGTACTGCTTGTCCTGCTCCGTGAGGTCCTCATACGGCACAAGGTCCGGGTGCAACAACTTGTCGTTGTCGCGCTGCGGCCCCCAGCGCCAGCCCTGTTGGATGCGACCGACCGCCCACACCTCGTGCGCATTCTGCGATAGCAGCTCGCTCAGCAGGTTGATCGAGTTGGGCAGCCGCACATTCCGTGTGTCCACCGGTTGTGGCGTGTACTTGTAGCCTTCAAGCTCGCGCTTGTCGAGCGGCGTGAGCGCCGATGGGAAGCGTTCGAGGAACGTGATCACCTCTGTGAAGATCCGGTCGTCGATGTTTTGCACACGGATGTTGTGCTTGTGCACTTTCTTCGCGATGAACATGCGGAAGTTGCGCACGAGCTCGTCGAAGCGGCACGAGATGCCGCGCCCTGGCGCCGTGAAGCTCTCCTTGATCAGCTTGTCCACGTCCGCGTCCGTCACAAGGCGACTCGTTTTCTTCTTCTTCTTCTTAAAGCTGAATAGGCTACGCACGTGGTTCCAGAACACGTGTCCGACAAAATACTGCACCCACGTGCGTCGCGGCAAGAGGCACTCCTCCATGCCGTTCAGCAGTGTGTCGCCGTTGTACAGCACACGGCAGCAGCGGATGTGCTCGGGGCCGCCGATCCCTTCGTGCACGTGGCGGAACCCGAAGAACGGCTTGCCTTTGCTGTCGACCGCATCGCCAGCACCGCTGCTGATCTCGCTGATGCGCAGATCCAGCGCGTCGTCGTCGTCACCACCACCCATGCCAGGCGTGCTTTGCGGCACCCCGGCTGCTTGACGTTTGAAGTGAGGCGGGATGTACTCGTACTGGCCGCCGAGCACCTCGAGCGTGATCTGGTCCTTCGTGAGCGATCCGTCGTCCATCTCGATGTGCATACCACGCCTCGTGCGCTTAAGAATCGCGACCGTGTTCGCAGCAGTCGAGGCGATCGGAAGGTATGTCACGGGGAACTCGACGAGGTCCGCGTACGAGTCGGTCGAGACTGCACGCCGCCGCTTGTCCACGACCAGCTTGTGCTCCACCTCCATCGTGGCGTCCGGCTCTGCCTTGCGCTTGATCCAGAGACACCATAGCACCGTGTGCACCCACGAGCGCAGCTTCCCGCGCAGACGCTTGCGCTCGGCCATGAGGTAGTTGTAGTCGATCAGTAGTACGCGCTGGTAGCCACACAGCAGGAGCTGCTCCGTTGAGTACGCGCTCGTCGCCTCTTTCTTCGGTGGCAGCTTCACGAACACGCGCTGCCCGCGCACGTAGTTCTTCACCTGCTTTGCCAAGTCGTACTCGACGTCCAAGAACGAGTCGTCGTTATCGCCACCGTTCTTCGGCGCGTCGTCGTCACCGTTGGCGTTGGAGGTGAGGAAGTTACGCTTGTTCTCCTCGCGGGCCTTCTTCTCGTTCTGCGCGTGCGAGTAGTACTCGCTCATGATCGCGATGAACATGTTGACACAGATGAGGTAGATCGAGATCATGAAGCTGAAGAAGAAGACGCCTGCCATCGCCGGGTTGGCGTTGTAGATCTGGTTGTAGTCGAACGCGCCGAGCAGCATCTGGAAGCAGGACGTGAGCGAGACTGAGATCGAGTGGTACTGCCGCGTCGCGCTACCGAATGTGAGGAAGCCCATGATCGCGAAGCCCACGAACATCACGAAGAAGATCGCGACGAACGCGAGCAGGTCCTTCGCTGCGAAGCGCAGCGTGCGCCACAGCAAGTTCAGTCGCGTGTTCAAGCGCAAGTACTTGAAGATGATCGCGATCGACACGAGCGCGAGCGCCGCCGCCAGGTTCGTGACTGCCAAAAAGCTCCACGCGAGCGGTTCAACGTCCACGTAGCAGTCCTTTGCGGCCACCTGATCGCTCGCTGGCCCCGAGCAGTCCATGAGCACGACGCGGTGGAGGTCCTCGCGCAGGTTCTCCGACCGCACGAGGTACGTGACCCAGTGTATGATGAAGATAATGAGCAGCACGAGCTGGAACATATCGAGCAGGTTCCAGAGCGAGTGCACGTATTTTTTCAGGCCGTTCTCGCGCAGGTCCGAGATCTCGCGGAAGATCAGCCCGACTGTCGCGAGGCAGAGCACGAGCACGAACGCGTTGTCCAGGATGAACTCGTACGTGTCCGTGTAGCTCGCGAGGATCCGGAAGCTCTTGACGCGCGCCGTCGTCTCCATATAGTCCGTATCCGACATCTCGAACAGCGCCTGGACGTGTGTGAAGATCGTCGAGCGCGGGTTGTAGTATGCAAAGTTGGCCACGAGGTACCGCGTGCCGTCCGTGATAAAATCCGTCTTGAGTTGCGTCACGATCTCTTCCGCCGCCGTCTCGTTGTCACGTGGCAGGTACACCGCATAACCACCGTGGCCGTAGTCCATCTGGTAGCTAAACAGGCTCGGGTTGAACGTCTGCGAGCGAATGAGGAAGCCCAGCTTCGGTTCCCATTTGTACTGTTCCTGCAGCGCCCCCGTCGCGCTGCCGTACGGTGCAGTGTCCTCGTTGTGCTTGGTAAACTCCGGGTAGCAGACCTCGCCGTCGAAGAGCACAAAGTCGTTGCGGCCCTTGGTGTTGCGGCAGAGCTCGCCCTTTACTCTACCCGTGCGCAGCATGATGCTGCCGACACGGCGATTGTTGCGGATCGGCGGGTCGTAGAAGCCGGCGAGCAGCGGGCCGTCGACCCACTGCCAGAGCTCGCTCTCGACCATGACGTCCTCGAAGGTCTTCTTGATGGTGATGTTAGGGAACTCCTCGTCGAAGAACAGGTCCTTGAGCGCCGCGTTCTGCTCGTACGGGAAGTGGATTGGCAGCGAGAGCAGCGCGATCATGATCACGACGAGAAACACGAGGTACACGAGCAGCTCCTTGTAGAACTTGTTGCGCTTCTCCTGCTCAAGACAGAGCTGCACGCGCTTCATGTGCACGCGCATCGTCGAGTAGTACGCGACCTGCTGTTTGAGCGCCTTCTCCGCGAGCAGCTGCTCAGCGGTCTTGCCGCTCATGTCGTTCCACGCCGAGACCATCGAGAGCCGGAAGCCCGACGTGTTCACCGCGCCGGTGGGCGCGGCCGCGCCGCCCAGACTCGTGGCTGTCGTGTTCCCCTGCCCCACGAACGACCCGTTGCTGTAGTGGGACTGCGCCGCCGTGTACTTGCGCCGCCGACAGAGCCGCGTCCACCACCAGCTCCTGGCGCGCGGCGCATCACCGTCGGCGGCGCTTGCGCCTGAGGCGGCGATGACGTCGGCGGCGTCACGGCCGTTCGGGCGCGACGCCCTCGACTCGCGCTCGGGCATGAGCGCGAAGCTGGCGCGCGGACTCGCGAGCAGCGCCGTCGTGCGTCACTGCGCGGGGAGCGGACGAGACGAGTCGGCGCTCGCTCGGCGATTGGGCACGCGAGCGGGCGATGGCGAAAATGCCGAAATGAGCCTTTTGCGAGAACGGCGGCGATGTGACAAAAATCCCCGCTTTTCGCACTAGCGACCAGCTGTGAAAAACCGACTCGATCGACTGACAGGAGCTCGCTTTGCTGTACGATGCACGATATGCGCTTGGTGCACTCGATGGTTGAGACGGTCGGCCTGGTGCTGGGCGCCTTGTGGGTGGGTGGGTGGACTTGAACGGCACCTCGCGCGGCGCCCAGGCCTCAAGTTTTGCGCCTGAATTCTCTATCGCTTGTGTGCAGCTGATCCCAAGGTGCTGTGCAGCAGCAGCAGCAGAATATCCAGGAACGTCACCATCGATGCCAACCTTGCTTGTAGACAGTGCTCGTGATGCACCACATGGTCGCACCTGCCCCCCACACCCACACCTCTTCATGCGCGCGAGTGCGACCAAACCAAGAGCAGCAGCGGCGCTCGAACAGCGTGACGCATGCGTTCGTACCATGAAAATCCAGCGTGATTGCTCTCTTCCATGCGCGCCAGCGAGTCCGAAAACACAAAGCGCCATCGATCGCGCTGTTGCAGTTGCTACTGGCGGTGCCGTGACACCAATCAGCCAAAGCACATGCGCGCTCCCACATGCAGCCACGCAAACTCCATTCAATGCATTCCACAGCTCAGACTCCATTCGATACTCATCTTTAGCTCTCACGCATACGCGACGACAGACACCTCGCACGAGCCTCCGACATCGGATCTCCCGTCACAAACCTCCGACGCCGCCTAGAAGAGAAAGTACGTCTGCGCAAGCGGGAGCTCGCTCGACGGCTCGCACGTCAGCAGCTTGCCGTCCGCGTGCACCTTGTACGTCTCCGGGTCGACCGTGATCTTCGGGAGCGCGTCGTTGAGCTTCATGTCCTTCTTCGTGATTCCGCGGCAGCGCTTCACCGCTTCCACGCGTTTCTGCAGCCCGTACCCGAGCGCCACGCGCTTCTCCACGCAGCTCCGACTCACGAACGCGATCGATGTGCCACCCACCGCCGCCCCGAGCGCGCCGAACATCGGGCGCATCTTGACTGGCTGCGGCGTCGGGATCGACGCGTTCGGGTCGCCCATCTGCGCGTACACAATCGCGCCGCCTTTGATGACCATCTCGGGCTTGCTCCCGAAGAAGCTCGGCTTCCACAGCACCAGGTCCGCGAGCTTCGTCGGCTCAACCGACCCGATGAGGTGCGCCATGCCGTGGGCGATCGCGGGGTTGATCGTGTACTTGGCCACGTACCGCCTCACGCGGAAGTTGTCGCGCCGGTGCGCCGACGCCGCGTCCTCCGGTAGCAGCCCATATAGCTTCTTCATCTTGTCCGCTGTCTGCCACGTGCGCGCGATTACCTCGCCGATGCGTCCCATGGCCTGTGAGTCCGACGAGATGATGCTGATCGCGCCCATGTCGTGCAGTAGGTCCTCCGCCGCAATCGTCTCGCCGCGGATGCGCGACTCGGCGAACGCCACGTCCTCCGCGATGTTCTTGTCCAGGTGGTGGCACACCATCTACACACAAACACATACCGACGAGCACATTGCCCTCGACTCAGCGATGCTGAACAGAGCAGTAGACTGACCGACAGGATCCACAGCTCTCACTATAGTAGTGACACAAGCAAGCAGGACGCACCAGCATGTCGACGTGCTCGTCGATCGTGTTTCGCGTGTACGGACGCGTCGGGTTCGTTGACGACGGCAGCACGTTGAGCTCGCCGCAGACCGTGACGATGTCCGGCGCGTGACCACCGCCTGCACCCTCGCTGTGGTACGTGTGGATTGTGCGGTCCTTGAACGCCGCGATTGTGTGCTCCACGCAGCTCGACTCGTTCAGCGTGTCTGTGTGAATCGTCACCTGGATGTCGTTCGCCTCCGCGACGCTGAGGCAGTTGTCGATCGCCGCGGGAGTCGTGCCCCAGTCCTCGTGGAGCTTCAGTCCGACTGCACCGGCGTCGATCGTGTCCTGCAGCCCGTCGGGCAGCGCCGTGTTACCCTTGCCCGTGAGCCCGATATTCATCGGGATTGCGTCGGTCGCCTGCAGCATGAGTTTCATGTGATTCGGTCCGGGCGTGCACGTCGTGGCGTTCGTGCCGGTGGCGGGTCCCGTCCCGCCGCCCACCAGCGTCGTCAGGCCGCTTGCGAGCGCCTCGGTGCACAGCTGCGGGCAGATGAAGTGCACGTGCGCGTCGAAGCCGCCTGCTGTGACGAGGAGCCCTTCACCCGCGATCACCTCCGTGTTCACACCAACCACCATGTTGGGCGTCACGCCGTCCATCACGTCCGGGTTGCCGCCCTTACCAATGGCCGCAATCAGCCCGTCTTTGAGCCCAATGTCCGCTTTGTAGATGCCCGTGTAGTCCACGATGAGCGCGTTCGTGATGATCGTGTCGAGCACGCCAGCCGAGCCGACGCCCGTGGCCTGCCCCATCCCCTCGCGCAGCACCTTGCCGCCGCCGAACTTGCACTCGTCGCCGTACACTGTCAGGTCCTTCTCCACCGCCACGAAGAGCTCCGTGTTGCCGAGCCGCACAACGTCGCCCGTCGTCGGGCCAAACGTCTGCGCGTACACGCTGCGCGGCATCTTGCAGACGTTGAACGCGGGCAGCCGCGCGTTTGCCGGCAGCAGCGCCGCGTCGAGCGGCTTGTGGTGGAAGCCCTGCGCCACCGCACGCGCGACGAACTCGTCCGCCTTCGCGGCGTCGACCTTGCCGGTCGCGAGATTGTTACCGCCCGTGATCACCTGCCTACCGCCGATCGGCACGATCGAGACCGTCTTCTGGTCGCCCGGCTCGAAGCGCACCGCGGTGCCCGACGGGATGTTGAGGCGGTGGCCGTACGCGAGCTTGCGATCCATCTCCAGGAACGGGTTCGCCTCGATGAGGTGGTAGTGGCTACCGACCTGGATCGGCCGGTCCGTGAGGTTCGTGATCTGTAGCGCACGCGCCTCGCGGTCCGCGTTGAGCACCAGGTCCTCGTCCGGGGTGATCACCTCGCCGGGCACGCGCACAGCGAGTGCTGAGGTTGCGGACGGTGCAGTAGCAGGCGGTGCGAACTTGTCGAGCGACGGCACCGGGAGGAAGGAGCCGTAGAGCGCGAGTGAGAGGTCCCCGTCGAGGCGCGTGATCGGATGGTGGATCGTCACGAGCTTGGTGCCGTCCGGGAACGTGCCCTCCACCTGCACCTCGTCCAGCATTTCCGCGACGCCGTCCATCACCTGGCGTCTGTCGAGTGCAATCAGTAGCTGTGGGTTAATGCGCAGCACATACACACTAGCAGGAACTGCTGCAGTGCCAGCAGCAGGAGACGTACTTCCCGAGCATCTGCGCGCCGCTCGTCATAAGCTCGGCGACCGAGCAGCCATCGCGGATCAGCTCTAGCACCTGTGTGTATGGGAGAGAGAGAGAGAGAGAGAGAGAGAGAGAGAGAGAGAGAGAGAGAGA
>JAASFW010000043.1:0-55773 GCA_023334005.1 Globisporangium orthogonon
CCCAATAATTGGGTGGCTATCAGTTCATAGGTTTCCTTTGGTTTCTTCACTATCATTAAAAACCCATAAATATACGAACAGAGTTAAAAAAAGCACGCTTCCTCGTAAGTCCACGTGCAAGCCAGTCACGCCCCGTGACACATCAAGGTTCTTGAACTAGGCTGGAGCAGCAATTGCACCTCGAAGACGAAAGATGATTCCAATCTGGCTCCGAGGTCGATGTAGCGCTTAAAAAGCGCTGGTCGAGAGCATCGCTCAGCATCCGTCTGGTTTTAACAATCAGCGAGTTGAGTTCGGCAGCAGCAAAGAAGCGCTGGTTTTGCGCTAAAGAACGATGGTCGCAAAGTGGCTCTCTTGGGTTTAGAGTCATCATTCGGAGTTTGAAGAGCGCCAGGAGCGTCTGAATCTGCGTTGGCGCCTCCGCTTGAGACATTGAGTTGAAACAACATCTGGTAGAGGAGATCTCGCTTGCCTGCAAGAGGGAACCGGGCTGTCTGTGCGTGACCGGGCTTCCGCGGTCGACCCGCTAACCACTTCTCAAGTGGCTCCTACTTCTCAAAAATACGCTCAACCAGTTTCGTCAAACCGAGAAATCAGTGGGCCTGGAAGTTCACGAGCTGCACAGATTTGTCTGTTCCTTTAAGCTGGCACAGAGACTCAAAGAGTGTGCCCATTGTGCTCACATCTCGTATGATCCTCACTGTGCGGCGGAGATCCTCGACGAGTTGTGTCATTTCTGGGTTCTTTGTCGACGACTTTGCCTCGATGCCAAACGCGAATTTGGTTGCCGCATTCAGCAGATGGGCAAGGCACCACTCTCACTGTAGACCGATGCCCTTTGTCATCATCCACTTGACGTCGCTCCCCGCGTCTGTTACGGAGCCGAAGAAGTCAGCAGTGGTGAACCCAAAGTCTGCCGACATCTGTTAGATCCATCACTTAAATGGTCCGTGAATACCACGTGCTTGTTCTCCATACCCCGGGGCAAAGCGTCGTGTTCCTAGCAGGATGGATCGCATAATCCAATCTTGATCCACAAAGTACACGCGCAACCCGATGCACTTAGCTGCTTGGACTTTGCAGGTCCAAAAGTCGACATGGTGAAGCAAGCAGCACCTACAACTCTCGCTATGTTGAGGTCGCTGATTGCAACTTTCTTCGCCGCCGCGTACAGTTCGACTACGTGATGAGCGACGATCTTGGCATCGAGTGTCACCTGGAAGTTTTCTTTCATCATTAGTTGCGTGACCACTTTCCAATCATCGTACTCGCCGGTGCGAAAGGGCAAGTTGTTGTACACGATCATTCTCGTGGCAATAAGGCGATATAGCCGCGGCTTGTCATGCTCGAACATTGGTGTCGTCTCAAGGTGCTCGATCTCGTCCTATCGGCTTCGCTTTTTAGCCCCCGTTAGCTGTGCTTTGTGTGAAGTGATGCTATGGTCCTTTGGAAGGTGCTGCATCGCATTCGACGTCTTCCCGCCGTGCAAAGGATAGAAATTCATTCGTTCTCGACAGGTCTGCGTTCCCAAGCAGATCCACCCGGCAGTTCTCACCTGCACATCCATGACTCGCACGCCCCACCTAAACATCGTCGACCCCTCTCCTTGCTTTGCTGGCAGCACCTCGAAAAATTCACCCCATCGAATTCCGCAACAGCTTCCTCAACAGCTACTGGAACTCGCATGGTCGACATCGCCGATGGTGTAAATGGCGCGTTTGATTACACCAGACGAAATCTGAAGGTCGACCGCCAGCAAACAGATCTCCACGAGCGGACCGCTACGAGCCACGGGAGAGACCGTTAGTCGGCGGTGAGCTCTTTGAACAACCGGCCGTGTTCAACTCTTCACCACTGCGGACGTTTGATCTTATTTCGTGAACACGAGATGCCTCACCAAACGCTTGAGACCTGTGCGCGCTTGCGTTTTTCAACGAAAAAGGGAACGCCAAATACCGATCGTGAAGCTGTGTTGCTGCTCGCAACTAGCGTTGGAAGTGCACTGCAGCGGACTTGTGTTGAGTGCTTTCGCTTTACGGGAGTGGCGACAGCGCGCGAGCGCGGCCCAAGTTATCTCGAATGCCTCTGTGGTTGTCTGCGGCGGAGAAATGCAATCTTGAGGTCGACTTCTGGCCAATTGAAGCGTCAGACTGTGAAGATTTTACGTTGCTTAAAGAAGGCGCTGATGATTTGTGAAGAATCAGCGACTTTAACTTTACAAAATGTGAAGATATTGGGAGAGAAGCACTGTACTGCTGGTTTATACTTTGCTGTACTGTTAGTGAAGATAATAAATCGATATACCACATTCACAACCGGTTTCTTCACCCTAGGTGTGCTACGCACATAAACCATCAATCTTGGTGAACTTCCGTCATGCTCAAGCGCACACCGCCAGGCGTTCTGCTATATACAGATCACCATCCCCGCCTGACTCGCGAAACTGCGCGGACTTCACCTTGGTCTACTTCTCTTTCTCATCAACGAATAGGGAATCTCTATGAAGTTTCACACGGTCTGACTGCGCTACCTTGCGGTCCCAGAAGGCCAGTCCCAGAGCCAAGTCCGAGAGAACAGGTAAAAGACAGACGCGAAGTGAGAGAGATCGAAGATTGTGAAGAAAATAAGTGAGTTGTCAAGTCGTAGCATCCTTAAGTTTGGTGTCCAAGGTAAGCACCTCGTTGAGCACTAGCCTGCAGCACGTACTTCACGGCTACAAAATCAGCTCCAGAACGGGTACGGTATTCGTGTGTGCTCATTGCACACTCGTGTACCTGGTCTTGTGTGCGAGTGTTGGCGTGTGCGGGTGTGTGTGTGTGTGGAAAAGAGGTGAAGACCCCGAAGTCGTGTCGGTGAGCTGGCCAGGCCAGGGAGACAACACTATTGTAAACGCCGGGCGTGTTTCGTATCATAAGGTATGTATAGTGAATAAAAAGAGGAAGGGAGTCCCCACATCGTTTGTCCCCGTTATCGCTTGGTCTTCTTTGCAGCTTCGGACGTACGTAAGTGGCCCTTGCGTGCAAATGTGCTAGTCATACACCATGCATTCGGATCAGTGAGTCGACCAAGATCACGATGAGTTTGGCGGAAATCGTGTACCGCAGTGCTCAGAACAAGGTGGTGAATGTCACGGGGGGAAGCTCGGTGACTCTCACTTGCACGTAAGGTCACAAGGAAGGGTTTGGAACGCAGGCGGTCGAGCCTGTGTCTTTGACGTTACTCTCAACTCTGAGTGGACTTTTATGGGTTTAAAGGAGAGTGATAAAAACGAGGGGCAGCCAGCTCTCGAAGATTACCCAATTGGTGTTCACCTTTTATTGGCAAGACGAGATGACCCTCAAGCCAATAGAGAAATGCCACGTCAACGGAGATAGTTGAAGGGAGATCTGCACTAAGATACGATCATACTTCGTGCGAAGTGCACAGTGACTCGGGTACAGTGTTGCTGCCGTGGCTGTTTAGCGAGCCAGACCCGGACGCGCATCCGGCGAGGTTTGAGCTGTCGAAGACTGCGATGTTGTGACCGGCGGACAACCCGTCGCACCCGCTTGTGGTCGGTATGAGTGAGGATAGTTCCACCGACCTGCCACCAGTGTACGCTACCCCCTCCTCCCGGGTCACTGCCGATCCGACATACAGGCAGCCAGCACAGCCAGGCAAAAGGGTTAAGTCGGAGATGATTGCGGAGACGAAGACGGACACGGAAGAGATTGCGGCGCTGAAAAAGAAGCGAGTTGTGCCAACGTCCCCGATTGGCACTTCGCACATGCGTAAGGCGGCGAGCGAGCCACCTCCCGACTTGAAAAAAGGTTGTGAAGAAGGTTGCAAAGAAAGTCGCTAGGAAGACAAGCAGCAACGCGTGTGAGGAAGTCAACACGCAGGTCCGAGAGATTTGGAGACGATTCCGCGACGCAAAACGCCGAGGAAAAGGGGTGGGTGAGCAGCGCAGTGTGAGTGGCACGGTACGGCCAGTCGAGTTCTGCGTGCTCGTTTTGGTAAGAGAAACGAAGTGACTTCAGAGCAAGTCGGAGGCAACACAAAGCGAGCGTCGAGGAGGGACGCCTGACGTGGTGAGCAAGCTCTGAGATGGCAGACGAGAGAGGAGAGTGTGCTCTTCTTGGCCAATGGGATAGTTAGAGTTGAGTGGCACCAGCGGCAGCACCGGCGCCTTTGGTGAAACCTATAAGCCTACTTCTTCGTACGTTTCTGTTATTCATTGGCTACTTTGCATTGATTCTCTGTGTTCGATGAGATCGTTGGACACGTCTGACGTTGTGTCAGATCGGAAGTAAATTGGCTTGCAGCGGTGTGGCTGCGTGAGTGCCCGAGTTTGAAAATTTTCTCTTCAAATCGGCGGTGTATAGTGCACACGAGAATTGGTGTAGGACCACACACACTTGAAGTGGGGGCTCTCTTTCAAAGAGCTTACTCTATTCGTTACGCTTTGTGTATAACGCAATCTGTTGCACTGCTGCTGCTTCTGGCAGCGTCGGTCTAATGCTCGTGCATCCAGTGGAGGCCGCCAAGGGCCTGCGGTTCACAAGACGTACACGATCTCGAGTGTGTGACACAATCAACGAACGTTGCGAATAAGTATTTTTTTGGGTAGCTTGTTTCTTGTTATAAAACCTGGTTTTACCTCGAAAATGCATTTTTCTTTTTAGCAGTGTTTTTGGCAGCTATGGCTTTTTCTGCATCTTACTCAGTCTATTTTTGCTACAAAGTATTTTTTACTAATGCTCTAAAACAAATAATTACTTCTTATACAAAAAATCTGATAAAAAGCTTTTGCTATTTCTAACGTAGCAAATTTGCCCTCTCAAAGCCATATTATTGTATTTTCTATTAAAAGTGTATTTTTGTCATGATTTCAGTATCTTCTATATTGCTCGTCCACTTCGATCCTTCGGTGAAGTGGTGCATTTTGCCTCGACGTCCTTTGAGTTGCTCACCACTACAACGATCGAGCGGATGGTACTCGCAATTCGACACCATCAACGAGTCGATGCTTTGATCAAACCCCCAAGACACCAGCAACAACAGCTGTTGCTGAACTTCCTCCATGCGTTGGGAAGCTCTATTTGGACGTCATGATCTTGCACGGATTCACATCTGCTTCTTGGTCCAGTCTCCAAACATGAGCTGGTAGTCCTCCACCTGCCGCTGCTCTCGAGCCACACGACGTCACGCATATGAATACACGGCAGCTGCGCACCACTCGCGCTATGCGCACCTTGAGCTGCGCATTCTCTTCGAGTAGCCGGAGATACGCTTCTGCCTGGCTGTCTGTCTGTCGTTTGAGGGCTCTACTCTCGCTCAGCCACCACATGCAAAAAAGTTAGATTCCGCTTCCGCTGAGGAGTTCGCGCTCCGCGTCGCATCCACGCACTCGAGCTCGACGTCTCGCTGCTGCGCCTCGCCCACCGCGCCCTTGAGGCAAATCTCGAGTCCGCGCGCGTACGCGTCCGCCGCGCGGCGGTAGCTCTGCTGTCCGTACAGCGCCTTGCCTTTGCGCGAGTATGTCTTGGCCCACGTCGGGTCGAGCGCGATTGCGGCGTCCGCATCGCGCAGTGCGTCGTCGAAGCGGCCAAGCGCGCAGAGCGCCGCCTGGGTATTCACCCGGAAAAGAGTGAGAATGCGAGAAAGAGCGAGAGAGAAAGAAAGAGAGAGAGGAATTGCAACACGCCACATGAGCCGCGCCCACCGATCGGTTACTGAAGAGCGTTGCCGTGGGCTCAGCGGCGATGCCGAGCGAGTATTCGTGGGCGGCGGCGGCGAATTCGCGACGCTTGAAGAGTTCGTTGCCGCGGAGCTTGTGCACCGAGTCGTCCTCGCGTGCCGGCGCGCTGCGGCCCTGTGCAGTGGATGCCGACAGCTTCGCATCCACTGTGGCAGGTGCAGGAGGCGTGCTGCTGCCGAAAAGCCACTCCATTGTCTCGCGAACTCCAGGGGCTTCACAGCGCAAGGCCAGCTAATGTCTCTCTCCAGAGGTGTGGCTTATTTTTCGTGAGGGAAAACTCCCTTGGTTTACAGACTCTGTTTAAAACAGAATGGCACGCTGAGTCATTCCCATGAGCCATAATCATGATTATCACCCCTCCCCAATGCCTCCTGGCCAGTGTGTGCGTGCATCCGCGCTCACTTGCGCTTCTTCCGCCTTCTTCGCCGCACGCAGCAACGACCGAGAAGAACGATGGCAGCGCGCCGCCACGTCTCGCGCGCGTTCGTGTCTGCCGCGCTGCTCGGCGGCTCCATCTACGCTGTCGACCAGACGAACGCGTGCGTCTCTCTTACGTCCCCCTCGTTTTCATTCCCAACTCGCTCGCCTCTCACCCACCGTCGGCTCCGTCTTCACACACACGCACGCTCGCTCTCTCAACTCCCCGCGCAGCAACATCCTCTCGCGCTCGGCGCGCGTGGCCCGAACCGGCGCGGAGGTCGTCACCGACTTCCGCCGCAACGTGCGCGGCATTCCGCGTGATACACCTGCGTACCGCTCCGCGCTCCGGGAGATGAACCTGCGCACGGCGCAGCGCATCCTCTCGCTCTGCCTCGCGAACGGTGGTATCTATACCAAATTCGGCCAGCAGCTTGCGACGTTCAACCACGGGCTGCCGAAGGAGATCACCGAAACGCTCGCGGCGCTGCAGGACCGCGCGCGACCCGTCGCCTTCGCGCAGGCCGTGCAGACGATCGAGCACGAGCTGGGCCAGCCGTGGCAGGCGCTCTTCGCCGAGATCGATGACGCGCCGATTGCTGCTGCGTCGCTCGCGCAAGTGCACCGCGCGGTGGACCGGCGCGGCCGTATCGTGGCGGTGAAAGTGCAGTATCCGCACCTCGAGGCGCAGATGCGCGCTGACCTTCGCGTGATGAGATGGGCGGCGCAGCTCACGGAGTACTACTTCCCGGACGTGCAGGTGCAATGGATGTTCCCCGAGTTCGAGGCCGCACTCGCGGCCGAACTCGACTTTGAGAGCGAGAAGCGCAACAGCCGCCGCATCGCGGCGCTGCTTGCGCGCAACCCGGCCGTGCACGTGCCTACGGTCTACGACGAGCTCAGCGCGCGCAAGGTGCTCACGATGGAGTTTATCGACGCCCCCAAGATCTCGCAGATCGACAAGATCGAGGGGCTTGGGCTCGCACCCGCGCACGTCGCGCGTCTCCTGTGCGAAGTGTTTGGTGAGATGATGTTCGTACATGGCTTCGTGCACTGCGACCCGCACCCAGGCAACATCTTCGTGCGCAGGAACCCGGATCCGCGCGCAAAGGAGAAGGAGCAGCTCGTGCTGTTGGACCACGGGCTGTACCGCGAGCTGGACGAAGGCTTTCGGAAGACGTACTGCGACCTGTGGCGCGCGATGCTGCTGCGCGATAGCGTGCTGCTGGAAGACTGCGGTCGCCGCCTGAACGTCGGCGAGTTCGCCAAGTACCTGCCCCTGCTGTTCACGTTCCGCACGATCAAGAGCACGAGCCCGCTCGCGGCGTCGATGACCGAGAGCGAGCGCGAGGAGCTTCTCAAGGACATGAAGAAGCTGCAGTTCTCGAATGTGAGACGTGCTGCTGCTTGGGGTAGTACGGTGCTGAGTGTGCTGTGTGCTGGGAGAGTAGACACTAACTTTCCTGAGCTGCTTGGTAGGTGACCGACTTCTTGGAGCAACTACCGCGCGACATGCTCTTCGTCTTTCGGACGAACAACATGATCCGGTCGCTGAACAAAGACCTCGGCGGATCGTCACGGTGCGTGGTAAAAAGAGCATCGCTATTGTTGCTGGAGTTGCTCATACTGGCCTGCTGTACTCTGCTCGTGATGATCCACAGAGATCGGTTCTCCGTGATGGGCAAATACGCAGTGGAAGGACATTCGTCGTTTTACAGTGGCGCCAGCGCGGACCAAAGTGGCTCGATCGTGGCGACGGTGTGGGGCAACTACCGGTATTGGATTGACCACTTCACCATGCGCTTCTACCTCAACGTGGTGGACTTCGTTCTCGGACTCTTCCAGCGCTACAACAGAGACGAGCCGCTCAAGTTCAAAATGGCTGGGTAGTCAGCGCGACATCCGCTCCCTCGTGCTCTTCTTCAATCAGTAGACGACTGTAGGCATCTATCTCACTAGAACAGATTTCACTGCATGAGTTTTTGGAACGCGGCTGACAGACGCGGCGACGACTTCTTGTGCGACTTGAGCGATCGCGGGGAAGAAGGCACGAGCGCCGTCGTTGTCTCTGATGCGCGGATGTCGTCAAGCGCCTTGAGGTGGATTAGGTTCGTCACCTCCTTGACAATAGTCGGGAGTGCTGGCAGCGTCGTCGTTGCAGCCAGAGATTCTGGGATCGTGGGCTTGCGCTGCCTAGGTGATCGAGCAATGTTGGCGTACGAAGGCGGAGTGGAGAGCTTCCGGCTCAAGTCGCGCGCTTCGAAGTGATCAACGCCGCCGATCGAGCGGCTCGCCATTCGAAAAGCAACAGGCGCGCCGCCCATTGTTGAGGGTCTTCGATGCCGAAGGATGTAGGGTTTCTCGGAGTTCTCAAAGAACGCGAGGATCACTGTGCGTAGTTGCGGGAAGTTGATAGGTAGTGTGACAAAGTAGAGCGCGCCGAGAGCGATACATTTGTCTGCGATTGCTCGGGTCTTCTCTGGATCGTTTACATCTCCTCCAAGGACGATCACGCACTTGCCGACAATGCGGTGAAGTGCCTCGAGTTTCTCGACTGCAGTATCGAGCTGCGAACCGATGTCGAAGCATACCTGGTACGTATGTAGAGGGTATGTCACAACGAAGTGATGATCTCGAATGGACGCACGAAGCAACGCACCAGATCGAAGTCCTTTCCTTCGTCTGATTGGAGTAGCTTGTAAAATTCGTGCGAGTTTTGAGCAGTGAGCACAGTTCCCAATCCCAAAAGTTGGATGTACCGTGCAGTGACGTGGATGTTCGCTGCTTCGACTCCGGCAGGACCGACGATGATCTTCGGGATCTTTGGCACCGGATCCGCGGCGCTGTTAATGATGGAGAGAGGGATAAACATAGTCAAGAGGTGTCAGTCTGTTACCTTTTATGATGCCAAGCCACATGACAGTGTTCGTCAAGCATCTTCTCACATTTCTTTGATGATCGGCTCCAGCTTGGCTGCTTCCGGTGGCTCCTCGTCGTATCCAAACTCCACACCTTGTACACCTCGATCCACATCGTCGCTCACGATGTCTCTCACTCCGAGTTCGCCCGGCGAGGGATCGATGGAAAGATTGGACTTCGAGTTGGTCGCTTTCAACAACATGGAAGGTCTACTTCTTCGAGACCCAGCATCATCTTGCGTCGCTGGACGTGCCTTCGAAACATCGGCAAGAGAATGGGTTGTCTCACTGTCAACGTCTTTGCTTGAATTCGATGCATCGCTCGTTTCAATCTGGTCGTGAGCAAGTGCTTTGTCGGTGTCGTTTGCATCCACGATGTCGTTCATTGTCAAAGTCTTGGTCTCATGTGTGTGAGTAGTGCCGTGGTGTTCCTTTTTGATGTCAGATGGGGGTCTTGATGGAAGAGGGCGCGTTGCATGCTTCGAATGTGCGGGATCGTAGTCTTCACTGTTCTTGCGCTTGTCGCCTGTCGTACGAGGGGTGAGCAGCGTATCATTTATCTTCGCTTTCGCGCGCGGGTTAGTTCTTCGTCGAGTTGAAGGTGTTCTTGAGGGTGGTGATTGCTGAGGTGCGACTGCCGACCTGTCCACTTCAGGGAGAGATTGCTTTCCTTCTCGATCAGCTTGAGAGAGGCTGGTTTGGATCGGCGGAGGCGCATACTGCTTTGCTCTTATCTGACTGTGCTTCCGCTGAATCGGAGTTTTGTTTGTCGGCTTGACATGAGCAGACTCATCAGCATCATCATCAGCGTCACTCCCTTCGTCGTCAGCATCATTTGACAGCAGTGACACGAACTCGTCGTCGTCAGGTTGAGAGCCGATGAGAGCCACTTGCTCGAGCGGCTTGAATTCATGGTAATCTGCTTTGATGTACAGCGCTGCACCTTTGTTAGCCACAGTGTCGTCAACCCAGGACTGCGCGTTCTTGACAATCTCTTCGCCGTTTGTTGCGACAACTGATCCATAGAAGCGGTCATACGTGTCCTCGACGTCGTCGTCGTCCACATCGACGCCATGGGCTCGTAGCTCCAGCTTGATCTGAGCCATCATGGCTTGCGCGAGCGCCTTGATGCTCTCACCGTCGCGCAGCACGAACATCTCATACAATTCGCCGTACTTCTCGAACACTTGCAGATCTGCGAGCGGAGTCGGGTCGATCCCAAACTTCTTGAGCTCGTTGCGGATGTCATCAATGTTGTTCTTGCGCACGATGGAAATGTGCTTCTCGAGGATAAAGGCTGATCGCAACGAGTTGATTATCCCGGACTCGGCTTGGCTAAGGTCGTGGATACTCAGCCGCCTTAAGTTTGGAGGCGCCGTTAGCTTGTTCCCTTTAGTATTCGAACTGGTCGCCGAGTTGTCAGAGAGCGAGCCAGCCGGTGTCGAATTGACGCTTGGACCAATTGTGCGAGTGAGCGAAGAGTTGCCAGCAAGCTTGCTTTTGAGTGCTGTCGTTTGGCCAAACGATCTTCCAGTGTCGCTCATGTCGGGAGCATGACCAAGATTCGAGCTCGAACTGTTGCAGTCGCCTCCGTCCGCCGCAAACGGATCATTCGTGTTTGATAGGCGCACGAGCTTCATGTTCTCGAGTGTGTATATCGATCGACTCTCACTGTCTGCGTCATTACCAACTTGCTCGGTGAGTTTGTTGAAAGTGTCAAGTAGCTGCTGGAGCTCCGCCCCAATCTTTTGCTTCGAGATGTTTTTCTCCTCGAGATATGCGAGTCGCTCCCGCTCGATCATCTGAGGATCCGCTGTTGCAAGCTCGCCAATTGTGCGCACACCCTTGCGCTCGACGACCTTGGCCACGGATGCGAAGCGCTGGATCGTTTGTAACGGGATGGCTTTGACAACAACTGCGTCGTCGAAGTTGTCTGAGAGCGCAAGCTTGAGCTTCATGTTGTCGAGAAACACGACGACGCGCAGCGTGATGCGTCGGATGAGCAGCTCGAGGAAGCGCACGTAGGTTTTCTCCATGATGTCGCACGTCCAGAGATCAACGAGCTCAAAAACGGCCGAGAAGAACTGCTCGAAACCGAGCGAGTTGCCGCGCTGGCTGTCCACCTCCCAATCGCAATGCACCTGTAGCTCCGCCACATCAAGGTCGAAGTCGTTGCGCAGAACCTTGAAAATCAGCAGCATCATTGCCGTGTAGTCTCCCTCTTCGATCACTTGCAGGTTTTGTTTTTGGCTATGACTCGGATTGTCTGTCGGACGCGGCAACGTAGTTCCCTGCATGTGCGCGCCAGTAAGCTTGTCGAGACTCGAGACGTGCGCAACGTCAGCTTTCTTCCTGCCGCGCGCAACTTCCCAGAGGAACAGCGCGTTTCGCTTGATCGCCTCGGATTGCCGCAGTGCATGTCGCGCTGAGATCGCACTCGCGCGGTTAAAGTCCTGGTCCCCCTGCAGGTGGAACGGCAGCTCTGGCGATACGCTGTCGTCATTTTCGCCGCCATGATGGTCGCCGTCGCGCCGCTGGTGGTCGAACTGGGCGTCTTCACGCGGGTCCGGGCTTTTGATCCCATCGAGCTCAGCAAGGACTTTGAACGACGTTTGCTTGGCCAGCAGCGCAGCCACTGCCGCCTCGTCACCACCCGCGATGTCCTCGATGTGCTGGTTGAGTCGGACGACGAGCTCGAGGTCACTGAATATTAGCTTGGAGGTGGCCATGTTGCTGCTGCAACATCCGTTCCCCTGGCGACACAACAAGAGACCTCGAAATAGGTGCGAGTCGTGGTGGTCACAAGCAAGTCTTCAAATCGCACTTGGAACAAGGAGCATGCTGTCACTTTGGTCGGTTCGTCGGGAACGTATGATGTCGTGGCACTGACGCATTCATCTCTCTCGCGCTCTCACAAACTCGAGCTTCTCAGGTAGTACCGGCGTACGTATCGGATTCATGCTTGACGAAAGAACTGGTCGCTTACTAACAGATATCCGTTTGATCAAACTCGAAGCCGTTGACGCTCTGTCGACGACGGTGGCCTTGATCGCAGTATTCAGCTTGAACTGGCGCTCACATGCAGCGGAGATTGCTGTTGCATTGTCAGCAGCTCTTACACCGTCGGCGGAAGCAAGAGCGATTTTCTTGGTGAGCGAGCGAGAGATGATGAAGTGTTGATTTCAAGGGGAGTAGGAAGTCAGAATATTCTTCAGATATCGATCCTGGAGAAAGAAGAAGGATCCACGCTTCGTGTGATAGGCAGGAAGCCGAGCATCGCGGCTGGAAACTGGTCTCGGCGTGCGCTTTTTGCGATCCACGAGACTGCCGCTCCGGTTCCTCCGTAGCTTGCATACGACACATGTCAACACTTTCGCAGTCTCAACTTTGGTTCACTATTCCTGGCATGCGTGCAACTTGGTTTTGGTACCTTGATGGAAGTCGTACTTCCCAGCTCGCAGCTCACTCGATGCCTGCTACCTCTGCTACCGCCATTCTCTATTCTCCAGTAGACTTCGGCCGCGAACGTGTCACTAGCGACGCGTACGATCCGCTCACCTCTTGGTTAATCGGAGTGCCATGCCGCCGATCTTCAGCTTCCACTTCCGCAGCAATAGCGACAAACATCTCTCCGGTTCGTGTGCTCCGACATGCTCAAAATCGACATCAAACGGCGAGCGTAGATCTCACACGCCATCCCTCCCTTCTTGTTGCTGCACTGCACAGCCGACTACGCGGGTCAAAAGAACTCCCACGAAGTGCTGTCGGGTTCGGACGAGATCATCGTCAAGTGCCGAAACGTGCTACGACTAACGCAGGGCTACCAGGGCTGCCTACCGCTCATCCAACAGGTTTGTAGCACCACCACCACCACCACCACAGTACTGCCACGGCCACATTTCGCCGCACCTTTTGAGACTACTAACCAGCCGTCGGTATGCGAACGACCGAATTTGCAGTCGCTTCGGGCTCCGCATGATCTGGAGCTCAAACAAGAACTGCTCGACGCCCTCGCGCCAAACGTCGACACGATTCGAGTCGCATATGAGCTGGCGCTCGAAGTTGGTCCGTCACGAACACTGAGATCGATGTAGCTCTCATGTGAACACGACTGACTCTACTTCGGCTCCTGCTTCCTGTGTGCGTGTGCGAATCGATGCAGAGAACAGCTTCTTCGCGCTTCTCCAGCTCTCGAGCAGAAAAGGTAGGGATCACATGTCAGGCGATACTGCGAATATCTTTCTACTCATGCCTTACATACCACTGACCGAATGGCGATTGCTCTCTTCATTCGCGAACCACAACAGAAACGCGCCATATCATGACTCCGACCATGGAGAAACTTGCAAACCTGCTCGAGTTCGCCATGTGCTTCGACAAGATCAAGGTAAGCGATAGCGACATTGCACTGGGTACTTGGACGCGACGCTGCTCACACGGTTCTTGTGCGTTTGAAACGCTGCAGTCGTCCAAGCCCGAGATTCAGAACGACCTGAGCTACTTTCGCCGACTCGCGGCCGTTAGCGTGGCGTCGAATCAACTGGAAAGGTGCGGACAAACGGGAGGAAGTACGCATTGCCAACACGCTCAAAATGCTTGGGACTTACGCGTACCTCCTCGCTGGAACGCTTGCTACAGATTCACAGACGCTCCACTGGACCGCCTCTCATTCTTCGTTGCTGACTATAGTCCGATGCTCAAGGTGCTCGCGCGAGCAACCGAGTGTTCGCGGGCGCAAGATTCGAGTGCAGTGTCGGTGATCGCCCAAATCGCCAACTCGTACCACGCGACGGTGTCGACGCTGAAATTCAAGGATCCGCGTGTGGTGATGCACCACCTGCGCGTCATGACCGGTGCCATCCTGCTCTACGACCACTCGAGTCGAGACGGCGCGTTCTGCTCCAAGTCCGACATCAAAGTACGTTCCTCTCCACGTCTCCGCTGTGCCTGACACTTGCCACGACTCGCAGGAGTCAACTGTAAACAACTCGCTCACACACACATACTCTCTCTCTCTCTCTTCCCACTTCATCTTGCGTGTTTGGGCGAGAACAGATCAAGCGTTGTCTGAAGGAGCTCGTTCACTGGAAGCACCGCGAGAGCCTCGGCTTGGCGCCTGCACAGCTTCTAGACGCGATCAAGTTCTGGAGTCGGCACCTCGGCGACCCGACGACGCCCGACAAGATCCGCGCACTGCTAGAGGACTAGTGACTGCAGTAGAACTGCTTTGTTGTCGGACTTGCGCGGATGATCTCGCGAAGCCTTCCAATCATTCATTCGCCTCCTGATACCATTTCCAAGATCTCTTCTTCGTTCACTGCATTTTTCGCCACTCATCTCGCGATGGCGTGTCCTCTGCCTCCGACCACCGCGCGCTTCGTCGTCGACACGGACGCCGGCGTGGACGACGCGGTGGCGCTGCTGCTGGCGCTGCACGCGCTCCCGCGCGAGAGCATGCTGGGCATCACCACGGTCTTCGGCAATGTGTCGCTCGCGCAGGCCAACCACAACGTTGCGCAGTGCGTCATCACCGCTTCTCTCTCTCCCTCTCTCTTATTTCTCATGCATACACCTACCTACCCTCGCTACGCAGCATCCTCGAGGCGTGCGGACGGACGGATGTGCCCGTGCACAGCGGCGCCGCCAAGGCAATCGTGGCGAGCGTCTCGGACGAGCGCTGGGGCGGCCACGGCCCCGATGGACTCGGCGGCGTCTCCGGCGCGTCCACCGCGCAGCTGCTCGCGGCCGCGCGCCGGAACGATGCTGTACACACGCTCGTGGAGCTCGCGCAGCAGCACCGCGGGGAGCTCGTGGTTGTCGCGCTCGGGCCGCTCACGAACGTGGCGCTCGCGACACTCATCGACCCAGAGTTCATCGCAAACCTGCGGCAACTCGTGGTCATGGGCGGCACAGCGCGGGGCGAGGGGAACCTCACCAAGCACGCCGAGTTCAACGTCGGGTGCGACCCGGAGGCTACGAGCATCGTGCTCGAGCACAGCGACGCGGCTGCCAAGGTGGTCGTGGTACCCATCGAGACATGCCTGGACCACCAGGTCCCGTGGGACGTCTTTGACGCCATCTTCCCAGACCACTCGCTGCATGCGACCGCGCAGTACGTGCGCAGCATCTGGAGCTTCACGCGTGCGTTCGCACCACACGAGAGCTTCGTGCCCTGCGACGCGTACGCGATGGCGCTGCTGCTGCACCCGCGCTACATCAAGACGGCGCGGGCGGTGCGCGGCAGCGTGCACTTGGGGCCTGGCGAGCTCCGGGGCGCGTCGTTGTGGGCGGAGGTCGAACCGGCAAGCGATAGTGGTGAGCAGAATGAGCTCGCGCGTGCGAATGTGACGCTCGTGACGGAGATCGACGATGATGCGTTCATGGAAGTGCTGCGCAGCCTCATGCAGTAGAGCGATAGAGAGGAAGAGCACGTATGCGATAGCGACACGAACGAAGCAAGGCGAGTCTATGGACTGAAGGATGTGTGTGCATATGGAGTACAGGCTAAAGCACACGTTCGCTACGCGGCCTCTTTCTCCACTGGCGTTGGCACCGCAGCAGATGCCGCGCTGTTATCAGCACTACCAGCGCTACTGATTGCACTCGCTTCTGCTGGTGCTGGCGCGACAACCGGCGCCGCTGACGCGGGCTTCTGGAAGATCGCGTGCACCCACACGCGGAAGCGCACGACGCCCTGCTGCCGGTTGGCGTACTGGCGCCGGATGTACTCGTTCTCAACGCACTCGAGGCCGGCAGCCTCCATGATCTCGCGCAGTTCCTCGGTCGTGAAGTAGTACGCGCGCGTGTTGTCACCGCGCACGTAGAAGTTGTCCTGGAGCTTGTGGCCGGCGCGGAAGCGCAACTGCGCCTGATCATAGCGTCCGTAGTCGCGGAAGAAGAGCTTGCCACCGGGCTTGATGCTCGCGGCCACCTTGCGCACGGCGTCGAGCATCTTCTCTGGGTGCAGTGCCGAGAGGCAGAAGAGCAGCAGTGCGAAGTCCACGCCGCCGTTCGCGAACGCCTCAGCGGGTAGTGGGTCTTGCGTGATGTCACACACGGACGCCGTCACGCGCGCCGGATCGTAGAGCGGCTGCTGCTTGAGCAGCGCGATCGCCGTGTCCGCGAAGTCGATCGCCACGATGTTGAGCGCAGGCGTGACCTCGAGCAGCGGCAGCGCGGCGTTGCCCACGCCGCTGCCAACTTCCAGCAGCGTCTTCGTCACACCCTCCTGCAAGACGGCAGCAGGCGGCACGTAGGCAAAGTGCGCGCGCGGGGTTAGCACTGACGTATCTCCCAGAGACAATATGACACCCGCGAGCGAGCAGTCTCATACCTCCGGCTTGACGTCGAGATCCGGGAACACCAGGTGCAGGTAGTGGCTGCTCGCACAGACGCATTCCCCGGTCAGACTAGCGAGACCGCCCACAGTAAGTAGAAAGTATGAGCTACGCACCGATCTTTATAAAAGTTGGTGCTGTTGCGCTTGTAGAACTTGTCCCAGTTCTTGGCCGCCTCGGCCTCGTACTTGCGCTGCCAGAAGTCCGGAATGCTCGACGTGTCGCGCTGCAGGTGCTCTTGCGCCAAGCGTTCGCGCTCGGGGGTCCATTCGTCGTCGCAGACCACCTGGTCGGGCGTCGCGAGCACCGACACAGTCACGCCCGCCTGCTGCACGAGCGCCTGGAGCTCCGCGTTCGTCGGGTTCCCAGCGCCGCTCGAGCTCATCGGCAGTTGATAGGTGGAATGAAGGAATGGGTGGACGGACAATCGACACTGGTAGTCAAGCTGCTATAGAGCGAAAAGCAAGGGAGCACATGATGCGTGTCAACACGAAGAGCCGCGATCTTGCGTCCATTCTGATTTAGATGATGGCGGACGTGCTTCGCTGCCGCGGCGCCAAGATCTGCAGCCCGTTCGTGTCGCGCGATCCGCTGGACACCGCGATCTACTACGTCTCGGCGGGCACGGGCGAGGTCTTCGCGTGCCGCCTGCCCACTACCAGCGGCGCGCACGAGAGCGTGGCGTTCTCCGGCGGTGAACCCTTCGGCGCGCAGTTCGACCGCCTCGGACGCCTGCACATTGCGGACGCGGCGCATGCGGCGGTGCTTCGAGTGGATGACGCCGGGCAGCCCGGCGTGATGGTCAAGGCGTATGAGGAGCGCGCGTTCCGCGGACCGAGCGCCATCGCGTTTGCCGCGCGTGACGGCGACGACACCATCTACTTCACAGACAGCGGACCGCTGGGCGAGACGACGCTTGAGAAACCGCGCGGCAGCGTCTTCAGCATCAGCACGAGCCCAAGCGGCGGGCAGATCCTGCGTCCGCTCGCGCTCGAGTGCCTCGCGCACCCGTGCGGCGTCGCGACGACGGCGGCAGACCCGACGATCCTGTTCGTCGCCGAGATGATGCAGAACCGCATTCTCCGGCTATGCCAGCGTCCGAACGGCGTGCATCACACGAGCGTGTTTCACCAGTTCGCGGGTGGGATGGGGCCGTCGTGCGTTGCTTGCAGCGCGAGCGGGAATGTCTTCGTCGGCCACTACGACTTCGCTGGTGCGTGCGCCGCAAACGGGGCTCGATGTCGTGCGTTCATGTGATTGTACTGCGTCACATCGGCTGACTCACGTGCTGTTACAAGCAGGCAGCAGCAACAGCAAGATGTTTGGGAAGATCTCGGTGCTCTCGGCGGACGGCGTGCTGCAGTACACGCTTCAGGTTCCCGGCAGCGAGATCACTGGCATATGTCTGAGGTATGTAAGGTAGAGAGCGAGCGAGTTACGCGCTAGTGCTGGCGAGAATCAACTACATGTGCACTGATGACGCTCATGAGCTATGATGTGTGCAATGCGCAACGATACAGCGCTGACGAAAGCTCCGTGATCGTGACCGAGGCTTCCAGCAACGCGATCCATCGACTTCCGGTTCGGTAGATGCCGACCGAAGACACACCGATGAATGGCGGCCTCACTTGCGCTCAGTTGCGACGGCCTCCCCCAGGAAAAGCTCCTTCAGCACTTTCTCCGCGCTCGCTGGCGTATACTTGAGGTACTTGGAGCTGTTCTTCTTCGAGAAGTGCACCACCGAGTACCTGCAGGAATCAATGTGATGCGATCCAAGTGGCAAGTAACAGCGAGGAGTCAGCCAGTCTGTCGGCGCTTTGGCGCAGACGCGCTCTTTGGGTCTTTTGTGAGTAGCTCAGAACACACACACAAACGTACTTGTCGTAGAACTTGGTGTACTGCGGGATGATCGCGTCGATTGCTGCCTGAATGATCTGGTGGCGCACCTGAGGCTCCGACACGACAAAGCTTCTGTGCGTCGTGCAGATGTCGTCCAGCTGAGTGTTGAAGCGCTGCACATCAGCAGAGGAAGAAAAAGCAGTTGCGTTAGCACGCAGATGCACCTACAGCATCAGTCGCGGCGAGGATTAGCAGCTCAAAAGCAGGAGTTCGCACCGCAAACTTCTCTTTCAGAAGGCGGCCGCTCTCGAGCGTGAGCAAGTCGCCGCCTTTGGCGTACACTAGCTTCTCTTTCGGCTCGACCAGGAACGACTGGAACGACTTGTAGCTTCCATCCACAAACTGCTCGATCGCTTCGTCGCGCAGTCGCTCAAGGCGCGGACGAATCTCTGTCTGGATGTGCGCTTCGATGTCGTCTCCCTCACCGCTGTGTGTCGAGCTGGAGCTTTTGCAGCGCGACATCGAGTTGGAGATATACCCAAAGTTATTTGCAAGGAAGAGCTGCTTCAGGTCTCCTCGTCCCTTGAACTGCGCGCTCTTCGTCTGCAGTGCCTCGGTCAGCTGCATCACGACAGTCTCAATGAACGACTTTGGCGTCAGATTCGACTCGTGCCGCACGAGCAGCACCTTGAGCGGCTTGGTGTGCTCGCAGAGCTGCCGAAGAAAACTCAGCATCTGGGTGGAACAAAACATACAGCAATAGTGTCAGCGCACTTTCGAGCACAATGTCAAGAGCACAAGGTAAATGAACAGCGACACTCACGTAGCTCGACACCGGATGCACGTTTCCGTCCGTCGACAGTGATCGATCGCCCACACTGATTCGGTCTGTTAGCTCGAGCTGGTAGCCAAAGAGCTTTTGTCTGGTCGCTGTCGCGAGCTGCGAGATTATCGTCGCCAGCAAGTGTGAGAGCACCCACGGATCGTCGCGACCAATGCCCTTGCGGTCCCGGAGCAGCAGCGGTGGTGAAAGAAGTGACTCGAGATCGCCCGCACGCGCGACGAACAGCTCATGCAGTAGAAGAAGTTTGAACGGATCGAGAGACGATGTTTGGGCGTGTTGCTGCCTTCCACCTCCCGTTATTGCTCCCGGCGACAGCGGAGACATCAGAGATGACGAAAACGACGACGACGACGTTGTTTGTTGCAGACCGGACTCCAGATCTGCTCGCAGTGCGTCCAAGATAGGGTGCGCCGCGTACCGGAACGCTGCGTGCGAGAGCTCTTCGGTTGGGAAGATAGCTTGCGCGAGGCTCTTCTCGGCGCTGATGCTGCTCTCGATGTCACGGAGCTTTTCCGCGAGTTCCGCCACAGTGTTTGCCGCGAGGTGGAATCCAAGTGACGAAGCAGACGACGCGTCCGTCGAGGTGTCGTCGTCGTTCACGGCCATCTTGACGACCTGGAAGCGTTGCTTGCCGTACTCGGTGAAGAGCTCCGTCTGGTCGACGTCTGAGTTCAGCAGGCAGTGCAGCAGCTGCGAGACTGCGATCGTCTCTTTCTTGCTGGGAGAGCTCCAGACCAGCGCGCCGCGGGTGCTGACTGGATTGAGCTTGGGAGCGTCGTCGTCACCACCCGCACCAGCAGCACTAGCGTCGCGACCTGCGCGCGAGAGAACACCGGCGGCGCTCACGAAGTCGGTCATGCACTTGCGTCGCGCCTGTGCGAGCAGCTCCCGCGCCTGCTCCAGCGCCTTGGCCGAGCCCTCGTACGACCGGTGGTTCTCTAGGAACGCGATGGCGTCCAGGAGCTTCTGCAGCGCGCGCACGTACTCGTTCTGGTCGAACTTGGCGCCGTTCAGGAGCGTGCCGGCGAGCTGTTTGGACCAGACGGCGAGCGTTTGTCATGTCGAGTTGAACGTTCGTCAGTATAGGCTCTCGGATATTGATATGTATGGACAGGTATACACGCGCACCTCCTGCGCCGCCACGAAGTTGTCGCGCACTCCGCGCAGCTCGAGCACGCAGAGATCAATGTTGCGCTGCGTGGCGCGCAGCTTGTCTGTGAGACTGTAGATCGGGAGCATCTCGCGCTCCACGCGCAGCAGCCCTGTCTGGAAGGTGCTGAGAGCTGTGTCCACGCGCCCCATGTGGCTCTGCGAGAAGTCGAAGACGCGCCCCATGAGCTGTGAGCCCGCACCCACGGGAGCGCATCCGGGATACATACATACATACATAGACACCTTGTTCTCGCGGAGCGCGTCGCGCACGAGCGCCACGCTCGCGTGGTACGAGCCGTACAGCTCCATGTGTCGTTTCAAGGTGCGCGTCCTCGTTTATGTCACTAGCAATGTTGCGCAGCTTGTGCTCGGTTTTTGTTATCATTATTATTGTTTTTTCCGCTCACAAATGAGCAAGCAAGAGGTGCAGGAAGCGCAGGAGGAGGAGGAGGAAGAGCGCTGGGCCGCGTACTTCGACGCGAAGGAGGACGTGGCGCTGGCCAACGGCGATGTAGGCTGCTGCACACTGGAGCAGGCACGGTGGCATAGTACGGCGCTCACGAACCCCCCTCCCACTCCCGCGCGAGCCACAGGTGTTCCGCACGTACGTCGCTGGCTCGCAGGGTCCGCACGTTGTGCTGCTGCACGGCGGCGGCTACGCATCCATGACGTGGAGTCTCGTGACGGTGCGTAGACTGCAAGCGGGTGCGGTGTATGCATACTGACGACCTCTGGTGAGCGTCCGGCGGCAGGCGCTGCTCAAGAACAGCTGTGTGGTGCACGCGCTCGACCTGCGCGGCCACGGCGCCACCCGCACGACGCGGGACGAGGACCTGTCGATGCCCACGCTGGTACAGGACACGCTTGCGGTCATCGCGCGGCTCGTGCCCGACGCGGCGGAGAAGGAGAACGACGAGCCGCCGCCGCGGATCGTCCTCGTTGGTCACAGGTGACGAACGCTTGCGGTTGCAGAGTAATACGCTCTGGCTCACTCTAGAGCTGCGCCTGTGCGGCGAACAGTCTCGGCGGCGCGCTGGCGGTGCGCGTCGCAGCCACTGAGCAGCTGCGCGCACTTGTGGGCGTGATGGTGATCGACGTGGTCGAAGGCACGGCACTGGCGTCGCTCGCGCACATGCACGGCATCCTGGACCGGCGGCCGCAGCGCTTCCGCTCGCTCCAGGACGCCGTCTCCTGGAGCCTGCAGTCGGGGACGATCCGCAACCCGGAGTCGGCGCGCGTGTCGATTCCGTCACAGCTCAAGCAGCTGCCGGACGGCTCGTTCACGTGGCGCACGGACCTCAAGAGCAGTGCCGCGTTCTGGCGCGGTGCGTGTGCGTACCAGCGCAGTCGTCGCGGAGGTTCCGGTGCTGACTGCCTATCCGTCCTTCCTCTCTCTCTCTCTCTCTCTTTGTTACGCCCTGCAGACTGGTTCCTGGGTCTGTCGGAGCAGTTCCTCGGGCTCAAGGCGGCCAAGATCCTCGTGCTCGCAGGCTCGGACCGGCTCGACACGGCGCTCGTGCGCGGGCAGATGATGGGCAAGTTCGAGCTGCGGCTGCTCTACGGCTCCGGCCACGTGATCCAGGAAGATTGTCCCGACCAGGTGGCGAGCGCGGTCCTCGATTTCTGCGCTCGCACGGCGGGGGGTGTGATCCATGGCAAGCTGGACGGCGCGGTCCGGCAGCCGCCGCTCGCGCCGCCGCCGGCGAACGCGATCCTGGCGGCAAAGCTCGCGAAGGCGCGTGGGATGGTTCCTCATTAGCACGAGCTGTGTGTGAGCTATGGCGTCTGCTTGAAGCTATCTCTTAACAGGGGACAGCCAATGTGGAAATGGAACAGAACGTGAGCAGAGCTCAGCTCCCTCTTGCTGTCTTGCGGTGCACGAGACGCCTCGAGCAGCGCGTCTTCTTCATCTACACACGCGTCATGCACTTCTTCTCCTTTTCGTCATCTAAACAGCTATCACAGAGAACGCGGCGCTCGGACGCGTCGTGACCTGCGTCCGGCCGCCCATGCCCATGAAGTTGAGGTTCGTGGACCGTCCGACGGCGCTGCTACTCTCGTGAGGTCGCGGGTCGATGCGGATCTCGTGACTGTCGGGCACATGCTTGTGCTTGGGCACCTCCGGCGGCAGCGGCTTGCCGCTTGTCGCATCCTTGACCGCGAAGCGGCTGTCGCCGTAGATGAACACGGACACGACGACGAGCACAACGCCGACGTAGAAGAGCAGCGAGGCGCTCTGGCCGAACATGTAGTTGGAGATCATGCAGCTGAAGATGAGTGAGAAAGATGTGCCGAAGTTCTTGACGACGTTGTCCGAGTAGCGCACGACCGCAGCGATCGTGAGCCCGCCGACCGCCTGCAGGAAGATGACGCTCCAGACCGCCGCGTGGAAGCCATGGAAGAAGCCGTCGGCCCACAGTTCGCCCGCGTTACGCACGAGGTCGACCGTGCACACGGCGATGGAGACGGCCGAGAGCTGCAGGTTGCGCACCCAGAGCGGGTCGAGCGTCTGCCGATGCGCCGCGCTCGTCTTGTGCGACTTCATTACGCGCTCAAAGTACGCGGCCGCGAGCCCCGAGTTGACCGCAAGCCCGAGCACGATCGAGATGCCGATGATGCGCGTGCTGTCGAGCCCAGCGCCGTGCTCGGCGTCGCCGTCGGTGTCGTGCGCAGCCGGCGCCTTCGCCGGTGCAGCAGGAGGCAGCCGCGAGTACGAGCAGACAGCGACGCCGACCATGAGCGCGACCATGGCGCACCACTGCACGAAGCTGAAGCGGCGGTTGAGCAGCACGATCATGAACAAGGCCGTCGTGATGATCTTGAGCTGGTACACGATCTGATACGTGGCCACGTCCACGTAGTCGTACGCGAAGAGCGCCATCATGTTCTGCACGGCGTAGAGGAACGCGAGCACGACCATCTTCTTGAGCCCCTGCGCGTCCGCGAAGACTTCGAAGCGCAGCGCGCGCACAGACGCCTGAACGTCGCCCTTCTTGAGCTGTGCGTGGTGCCCATTATCGTCAGTAAGCGCACACGTGGTAGGCTGCCGATGCAGAGTAAGCACGCACAGACGCACCTTGCAGAGCACGAGGAAGCAGATGAGGAACTTGCTAGCCTCGACGAGGAAGACGGCGGTGCCCGGCCTGTATTTGGGGCCACTCGAGAGCCGCGAGTACTTGGACATGATGCCGAGCGCGGTGTTCTGCACCACGAGCATCACGAACGCCAGGTGCTTGAGCGACCAGCCGCCCATGGTGCCGCGGGTGTAGGGAGGGCGTGGGGGAGTGCGGCGTGCGGGGAAGGCGGGAGTGGGCGGTGCGTCGGCGTGCGCGTGCGCGTGTGTGCTGCGATGTGCGTATTCGGGTCTGAACTCTTGTCGTTTGCGATTCAATCGAACCTCTCCCGAAGTGGGAATCGCAAAGCGAAACAAGCAGGGCTGATTCGCACACGGGCGGTTTGCTGTAAGAAACGCGGGGCACAGCGTCGCACTTGGCGCGAGTGCTGCACAAAATGGCTCCTTCGCGGCGCTCACACTGGCGTGCGCGGAGAAGTATCCGCCAGTGTGGCTGCTGCGAACGCGAGGTCGCCGAGCAGCTATGTGCACTAGCAGCTCGCGAGCCGCAGATACAATTCAGAAGCCAACTGGAACTTAATGGTGGGCACCCGAGTATTTAACCACTCGGCTAGGTGCGAATCTCCTTGAAGCATCACGCAGACCCGAGAAGATCGAGGCGCAGCAAGAAGACGATGGCGTCGGGCTTCGGCGAGGCACGCGGCGCGCTGTGTGTGGCGGGCGGGCGACTAACTGGCTGTGCGACTGACCACGTGGGCGCGTGCGCTGCCTGTCTCCTGCGGCGGCGCAGCTGGTGCTCGTGCTAGGCGACAGCCACATCCCGCACCGCGCGGCGGAGATCCCTGCCAAGTTCCAGCAGATGCTCGTGCGCTCGCTCTTCCGCCGACTCCGATAGCAGCACGCAACCCATGAGGCAGCTGCTGACGCTCGCTTGCTTGCCGCGCAGGTGCCCAACAAGATCCAGCACATCCTCTGCACGGGCAACATGGTCACGAAGGAGCAGTACGACGAGTTCCGCGCGCTCGCGCCAAACGTCCATGTCGTCGCGGGCGACCTCGACCAGGTAGGTGGTGGCTGCTACCAGCGCCAAATAGCTTGTATACGGTTCTACCAGCAGCACATTTACCGCGCGTACGTGGACTGCCGACTGCCGACTGCCGACCGCTGGCTGGCAGGAGACGCAGTTCCCGGAGAGGAAGGTGGTGACAATCGGGCAGTTCCGCATCGGTCTCTGCCACGGCCACCAGGTCGTGCCCTGGGGTGACCAGCATAGCCTCGCTGCACTGCAACGCAAGGTGCGGCGTGCTGAGAGATAGTGAGAGTGATGTAGAGACAGACTGGCCGACTGGGGCTGACTAGGAACCACGTGCTGCAGATGAACGTTGACATCCTCGTGACCGGCCACACGCACCAGTACGCACGCCGCTTCTTAATTAGGCAGACCAGGTGTATCGGAGAGTGAGCTCACTGCTGAGTTCGGTGCTACAGGTCACACATCCGGACAGAGAACGGCAAGTGGTTCGTCAACCCCGGGTCGATCACCGGCGCGTTCAGCAACACCACGAGCGACGTCGTGCCGAGCTTCCTGCTCATGGCGGTGCAGGGTGCCAAGGTTGTGGCGTTCGTCTACGAGCTCCGCGGCGACAACGTGACCGTATCCAAGAGCGAGTTCACCAAGGAGCCGTGATGTAACATGATGTGACGCGAGGCCAGCCAGCTAGTCCAACCAGGTCGTAACTAGTATACTGAGTGACTGCGAGGGCCAAAGGGAAGACGACGAGCACGCGTTCGCAATCGGGACCAAATGTTTTCGCTACTGGGTGCGCTGTCTGCTCTCGCTCGCCATCACCACCACCGCGCGGAATAATGAAGTCTACTTACTCTACCCTCTCACCCGCCGGGGCGAACGACTGACCAACTGAACCAACTAGCCAATCGGCCAGCCCTCCGCACGCACAGTCAGCAAGCGACCAGGATCGCATCCATGCTATGCCTGGCCGAGCTCACTGTTGAGTTCCTCAAAAAGCACCGCCAGGTCCGTCGTCGCCGGGTTCGAGATGCGTGGGAGCACGAGCACGTTGCACGCCTCGTAGCGCCGCCACATCTCGAAGCCGCGCAGCGTGTGCTCCATTTCCTTGAGCAGATACGAGCGCATGGCGGCTTCCCTGCTGTCGGGCGTCGCGCCAGCGATCGGCGGCGTGGGCGTCCCGTTCTGCCGCGTCTCCGGTGAGCGCCCGGGCGTGAACAGGTCCGAGTAGTACATCAGCAGCTTCGTGTGCTGCAGGCGGTAGATCGTCAGGTGCACGATCGACGAGAGCTTGTACGCGAGCGCCATCATGCGCTTGCTGCCGGCCGCCTGGAACGCGCGGATCGTGCTCTCGATCAGCGACGACGTCTGCGTTAGCGTCGTCACGCAGAAGTCGCCGTATCTGCGCGCGTGGCCTTCGTCGCCGAGATCCTTGTACGCGGCTTTGAGGTCGGCGAGCTTGAGTGCGTTCTGGAAGAATTTGGCGCTCGAGCGGAGGTAGAACTTGCCCTGCGCGACCTGTCCGGCGGGCCCCGCCTCCGTCTTCCCCTTGTGGTTTCCCTCGTGCTTGAGCGCGCGTGCCTCTTCGTTCAGCCGATCCGCCTCGGCACGCAGGCGCCGCACGTCTCGCCCGCCTACCGTCGGGATGAGGAACGTTCCCTGCGGCTCCAGCTCCGCCGGTCTACTACCACTCTCGGATGCCGGTCGATGCTCTGCTGGTGCGGTTGGTTTGCTCTCCATTGCCGGTTTACTTTCCTCTTTGATCTCCGGCATCACGATCGTCACGCTCTTCTTCGGCGCGGGAGGCGGCTTCTCCGGCTCGTTGACGTCGCTCAGCTTCCGCTTGCAGCTCGAGCACAGCGCAGGCTCCGAAGGCGGCGCCTTGACCGCTTCTACCTTCACAGTTGCGCCGTTCGACGACGAGCTACTGTTGTTGCCGGTGTTGGTACTGACACTAGTACTGCTGCTGCTGCTGTTGGTGATAGTGCTGCTGGTAGGGATATTGCTGGTACTACTGCTGTTGTTACTGCTGCTCGCCTTGCTCGCGGACGACGGCTCTGCCTTGCTCTTCCGGGACTCTTTCCGCGGCTTCTCCTTCTTCACCTGCTCAGTGGGAGTCTCCGTTTTCCTTCTCTTCTTCTTCTCGCTCTTCGCGGAGTCCGCGGGCGGCTCAGCGGCAGGCGGCGCCGCCTCCTTCCACACCACGCGCTCCACGGTGCCCGCGCTCAGCTTCCGTCGGAATTCGTCGTGCGCCTCTTCCGAGAGCACGTCGGCACCGTCGCGCACGCTCAGCAGGCAGTCGCGCACGTATGTGGACATTTGGTTGTAGTATCCCGAGTCCGGGCGGTGTCGCTTGCGCGCACGGAACGCTTTGATTGGGTACGCGGGCGCGGCGACGGCGGCGTCTTCCTCCTCGCCGATGGCTTTGTGCTTGCTACTCTTGTCGCCGCCGTCGTCGTCTTCCTCGTCGCTCGCGAGGGACAGGAGGCTGTCATCGTCCGAGTCGCTGTCATTATCATTGTCGTCGTCGTCGTCGTCATCGCCGTCACCACCGTGGCCGAACACGCGCGACTCCTTGCCGCGCGAGATGACAGTTGGGAAGCGCAGCTGCTTGCCGCGCCCGACGCTCGCCGGCACGACCTCTACGGCCACAGGCGCTTCCGACGCGCCGCCGCCGCCAGCGAGCTCGTCTGTGGCATCGTCCTGATCGTCTGACGTGAGCAGCGACGAGCCGTTCGAGGACGCAGGGGAGCCCGGGGAGTTGGAAGCGTCGTCGTCCGAGTTGTTGTCGTCCGAGTTGCTGTCGTTGTCGCCATCGTCATCGTCGCGCTCAGCGCCGATCGCTCCGCCCGCGCGCCCGTGCAGCGCCGCCTCCTTGCTGGACACCGCGCGGCTCGGCGCGTTCTTCTTGGACGACACGAACTGCTTGCGCGCCATGGCGGGCAAGGTCCCACGCGCTGCTAAGTACGCTCCGCGCTTTGTCTGTCTGCTGGTGGGCAAGCAAAGCGAGGACCGAAGTGTGGGGGAAGTTTTGTTGTGTCGCAGTGCCGCTGCGAGCGGTACATGGTGTGCCGCACACTAGGCTGTACCGCTGCAGTCGGCACATGGCTCGAAAAGCGGCAGTTGAGGTGTCTTCGGACGCTCACTCAGCCATTTCACATCAAGTGAGCCGCCACCACAAGCGTCGACGACGTCGATCGACCGACCGATCGACCGACCGATCGACCGACCGACCGACCGATGGACATCGTCACGACCTCCAACTTCCACGCCACGCTGCTGCAAGGTGCGTCGCCACTGCGCCATGAAGCTCTTTTCGCTAACCACCGGACCGGCTGACGCACTCGTCCACTCCACAGGGCAGATCAGCGTCGTGTTCATCCCGGCGCAGCACGTGCGCCGCTGCTGCTGGCCACTGCTCACGTGCGTCTTGCGTTTGCAATCGACTGGCGCTCTCTTTGTGGAGCGCGAGCGGCTAATCGTGGAAGAGTGCGCACTCTATGTGGCATACGCGCACACACATACACACGCAGGCTGTTGCTCTACGGCGGCTGCAGCTTTGATGAGAACGAGGGCACGTGCGCGAGCGCACAGGAGGAGCCGGCGCACGTCTGCCGCTCGGCGCAGGCCGAGATCTTCTCGGTCGTGAGCGACAGAGACGGGACGACGCTCTTCATGGATCCACGCGGCGTCGAGATCTTCTCGCGAGCGGTGCGATGCTGCTGCTGCTACTTGTGCTGCTGACGATTAGGCGGTCGGGCTGAGCGATGATGGCGGGCGATCAATTGCGCGCAGGGCATGGGCGAGCTCATCACGGTGGCACCACAGGCGTGGCGCGCGATTCAGATCCACTTGGGACCAATGGTGGCCGAGTTCCCGGGCGTCGTGAGCTTCCTCTCCAAGCTGCTCGCGAACGACAAGATCAGTATTCTCAACATGAGCACGTACGACACGGACATCATCTATGTACAGGTATGTGCGTACATACATACGTACCATTACTATCATAGCCTGAACATTGTTGTTCATGTTCATCTCTCTCACTTGAGTGTGGTAGGAGTCGACACTGGACGCCGCGATCTCGTGTCTGCAGTCGAAGCTCGCGCGCGGAGTTCACGGTCTGATCGAGGTCCGTGCGCACGCGACCGTATACCGTAAACTATAAAGAGCTTCGTGTTGGTCTGACGCCGTGTCTGGCGGCATTGTTGCTGTGTACTCAGGCGAAGGACGCGGAGCGAGCTCTTCACGACCGACACAGTGCTTCATCACAGGAACTCGAGAGCGGAGCAGCGGACGCGAGCGACGCGGAACGTTCAAATGCAGAGAATGCCACCGAAGAGGAGCAGGAGCTACCGGTGGTCGGGTCTGGGCAGTTCCTCGTCGTGTATCCCGAGTCACTTGTGATCGTGCGGCTGCGCAAGGACACGATCCGCAAGTGCGCGTATGGACTGACGCAGCAGGTGCTGCTATCGTTCTGCTCGCCGCCCGCTCGCGGAGGAGATGGCGAGGAGCAGACGGAGGAGGAAGACGGACAGCAGCTCGGCGATTTGGACATGGTCTCGTTCTGGAGCTACTGCGAGACCGCAGAGGAGATCAGTCTGATTGTCACAGAGGTACTGCTGCACCAGTTTGTGGGCGGGAGCAGCGAGGGTGCTCACATCGAAGAGACTGACTTCTCTTGCCTCGCTCGAATGCGAACGTGGATGCCAGCGATGCTTGGAGGCGTTTGAGGACGACTCGGTGATTGTGTCGCCAGATCGGTGGCGTGCCATCAAGCTGTGCGGCCGCACGTACGGCTTCGACGAGACCGGCGTCGTGGCAGCCATGTCCGGGTTCAACACAGACACGCAGGTGCTCAACGTGAGCTCGTTCGGGTCGAACGTAACGTTCGTGCTCGACCACACGCTGGACGAGTCGATCGCGACGCTCTGCAGCTCGCTCAACATCACACACGTCGAGCGGTGATTGTTATCGGGTGTGAAGAGAGAGAGAGGGAGAGGGAGAGAGACGAGGATGCCGTCCTTTGCATGCTTTGCGTGGCGCTCTCGCCTGATTTTGGAAGAGAAGGAGGAATACACAGTCGTTTACAGATGACAGACGCCCTGGAGACTCGGAAGACAAAACGGCGGCGGCAGCGGCAGCGGCAGCGGCGACGGTCGGAATGGACGCTAGGCGGACGGACAGCAACACCCGACAAATCGCCACGTCCCCGCCCAGCGCTCTGCGAGGCGGATGCGCTCCTCACAGCTCTACGCCCTCCTGCTTCCGCTTCTCCGCCAGCAGCATCGTGCGCCGCTCCTTGAGCGCGCCGAGCTCGCTGCGAATGTCGTTCCGCCGCGCGTTGAGCTTGCGGAGCTCGTCGCCCTCGGGTTTCTGCGCCAGGCGCTTTGACAGCTCGGCCTGCTCCTTCTTGAGGCTCTGGAGCTTCCCGTCCACTTCGTTCAGCGCGGTCTCCATCTGCAAGGCGAGCACAGCGTGAGTCACACATCATACACACGCAGTTCGAAGTGATACCAACCAGCCATCCATGCCCGCACCTTCTTCTTCGACTTGAACTTGAGGTCGGCCTTCTTCTCCACGACCTGATTAAATAGCGCCTTGCTCTCCTCCTCGACCGCCAAGCGGTGCTGGCGCACGGCTTCGAGCTTCGCGTGCAGCTGGCGCACCTTGTCCATCTCCGTCTTGAGCTCCTTCGCGAGCGGGTCTTGCGCGTCCTCGCTCGCCTTTGCCTTGTGTTGCTCGAGCCGCTTCTTCGCTGCCTCGAGCGACGCCGCCAGCGACTTGTTATCGCGCTTGTAGCGCATGCGTGCAGTCGCCAGCGCCTTCGCCTTCTCCTCGAGCGCCTGGTTCGCCGCTGTCATCTCCGCGTTCAGCGCGCGCTGCTCCTCGTTCTGTAGCCCGCCACCCCGTCCGACACGCAACACGCGTAAGCATTTTGCCATCTCATCTACAAGTCACTACGCACGTACGCACCGCCAGCATGTCCTTCTCCGTCTGCCCACATCACGACACCGCACAAGCACAACAAACATCAGGTGAGTGAACTACCTACCAATGCTAAATACATAAAGCACACGCAGACGCACCGCGTCTTTCCGCAGCGCCTCGACGGTCGCACGGTGCGCCGTCACGCTCTGCTGGAGCGCCTCGTTCTCCTTCTGGATCTTGCGGTACTGCGCCACGAGCGCCTCGAACTTCTTCTGCTGTGCCTGGAGCTCCTTGGACTTCTTGTCATGCTGCGTGCGCAGCTCGCGCTCGAGGCTCACGGAGCGTGTCGTCGCTTCCTTGATCTGCTCCTCCAAGTTCGCAGTCTTCTCGCGCATGAGCTCGTCTGTGGGTGCGTGCGGTACATCGTGCGCGTTCACGAGCCACATCACGTCGGCGAGGTTGATGCTCTGGTAGTCCTTCGTGTTATCTTTCGTGCCGCGGTGCGGGAACTTCATGTTCACGCGGAAGCCGCTCTGCTGCTTCTGGGCCGTGCGGTGGAACGGGTCATCGCTCTCGTCCAAGTACCCGCTGCCATAGCTAGTAGTGGACTCGGAGAGCGGGCCGTGGGACGAGTCCGCCCACGTGGACGCCTCGCTCGGCTCGCGCGGCGACGGCGGTGCGTCCTCCGCCGACTGGCGGTAGCGAATCCAGCGGCGCCGCCGCACAGCGTCCGTCGGGTGGCGCGACGCATGGCTCAGATCGTCGCGCAGGAGGCGCACGATTTCCACGAAGTCGGCCGCGTACGTCCAGCCGTCGCGGTCCACGGCCGTGTAGTTGAAGTCGATCTCCCACTCGGTGACCCACTCGTGGCCGTCCGGGAGGTCACCGTCGGGCAGCGCGTCATGGCCCGTGCCGGGTGCCGCGTGCTTGTCGCTGAACTTCTTAGGGTCCTGCGGCTGCAGCTTGCCGTCCAAGCGCTCGTTCTCAAAGATCTCCACGAGCAGCTGGCCGTCGCGGTCGACCTCCTGCGACGCGCGCAGCGGCGCCGCGCCGGACTCGGCGAGCGCAGCATTGCTGCTGCTGTGGGTGGCCGCAGCGGTCGTCGCGAGCGTCGACTGCAGGCTCTTGTTGGCTTGTGAGAGCATGGACGTGAACGCCGCCATGCGGCCGACGCTGCCGAACACGCTCGACTTTTGCGGCGGCGCCGCCTGCTCGGCGCCCTTGCGCGGCTCGGCCTCGGTCGGCTTGTCCCACTGCGTGGCGCCCGAGGCCACGTGCAGGTAGTAGTCGCGGCCGGACGCGCGGCTGCTCACGAGCCGCCAGCCCGGCGGGAGGTCGTCGCCATCGCCGCTCGCCGCGCCGCCGCTCTGCGTGTTGGCGGCCGCCGTCGCTGCCGCGCGTTCCAGCGCCGTCGAGCCGGGTACCGCGCTGTTGCCCGAGCCCGTGATACTGAGCGACGCGCCGATGTTGGAGAAGATGGAGGTGCTCGCGGCGGCGGCGCCGCCCGCGTTGCTGTCCTTGCTGTCCTTGTTGAAGCGCAGGCGCATGGCGGACGCAGAGAACATGGCGACTCTGTGAGGGATGTGGCGAGGGCGGAGCGGCGATCGAGACGAGGGGGAAGGGAGGAGAGGGAGGCGGAGGCGGCGTCCGGCGCGTGTTGCAGACCGTGAGGATGATAATAGGTCGTTCGTCGATGATGCGAAAAACAAGGTAGACAGATAGTGAAGAAAAGAGGAGACCATCCTGACAGAAAGACAGCTGCAGCGGCAAGCATTTATGCTGCTCAGAAAGAGTGCTAAGAAGAAGCCAGGTTCTCACAGAAAGAAACAGGATTCTGCGCTGAGCTTTCTTTTCATGAAGATAGCAATGTTTAAGCTTTGTAAGCAATAATTGTTCGTTGTCTCTTGTCCGCAGTGGATCGGGAGACTCTCGTTCGTCTCTACGTCGATCGAGGCGAAGCAGACAAGATCGAGTCCGCAGTGGACTTCCTGTCTCCTCACCCAAAGGCAGACAAGGTCCTGAAGACATGCGGGCCAACCCGCCGGTCGTAGATGCAGCGTAGCAAGGTATGTAGCTGCACCTCGTGCGTTTATCTACTCGGCAACTTTGTTGCGTTCGCTAGCTCTTCATGCTGCAGTTCTGTGCTATCGGCACGGGGAAGCCTGTCCAGACACTGTTTATGAGCATCGCCAACTATTTGGGCAACGCCCTCGATGACATTTGCGGCAGCTTCTCTCTTTTCCGGGGCGGCAAGATCACGAACGACTTCGCAACGATCTTCGCCAGCTACTTCCTGTATGCCAGCTCCGACTGGATCTATGGTACAGCCAGATACTGTGGGAGGATTCGTTACCGCGCTCAAGCGTCCGAACGAAGACCTAGGCTCGCCGCTTGCTTGACTGCTGAGGTGGGCTCGGCGACTCGACCTCGACGAAATCACACATCGCGTGGTGGTGGTGTGATCCTAGACGACTCCGTGCGAGCAGAACAAAGTGATCGATCTGGTACTCAGAACCTCCGTCCTTGCTGGCTGCAGACCTGCTCCAAAAGGTCCGACGTCCGAGTTGATGGGCGCGATGTGGGGCCACGAATCCTGCCGCCACCGCCTGCCGCCTCAATATCTTGCTCCCACGCACGCATTCGGACTGTCGTGGACATTGTGGTCCTGGCAGCACCCAGTACTTCCTGTATGTCCCAGCTATGCGGCATCGCTGCAGCACGCGGGTGAAGCACGCTTGTGGGTCAAGGCGCGGGTGTCAAGGACAGCGAAACAAGCTGCAGCTCCGCGCTGCGCAGAGTCGTGTAGGTCGTAGGTCGTACAGAACAACAAAGCACACGTTTGCTCCAAGCAGCATTGTCATGATGTCGCTGCGCGCAGCTCTTTAAAGCGCACGGAGCAGCAAGCTCATTCGTCAATTCGACTCGCCGCACGCGCACTGCGCACGGCTTCGAACGCTGCGTGGAGAACCCGCGTGGCGCGAGCGCGACCGGCCATCAGCGACATGCAGTTGGCGGCCGCGGTGCTCGGCGTGATGCCGCTGTGGGCCCGGAGGTGGCGACGATCCGCATCGTGATGGCGAAGCTAGCGGCGTGGACCACGAGGCCGCGCGTGAACTCTCGCACTTGAGGTGGGTGCGGCGCGTGTTGCGTCCACAAAGCGGGCGAGTTGTGCAAGACGTGCTTGCGCCGCTCTGCTCGGCCGCGGTTCTGCAAGCAGAAAGAGCGCATCTCCACATCATTTCGAATGGCTCTCCCGCCTGCATTTTCCTGCGACGAACTCAGGGCATTCCGCCATCGCAGGGCAGAGCGTCTGCACCAACAGCAGGTCGGCGCCGTCGTCGTCGCCGTCGTCGCCGTCATCTTCGTCGAGCAAGTGCGCGATCGATCGAGCGAGCAGCGGCGACTATGGCGTCTGCGCCGCTCGGCTCCAGCAGCACGAACAGCAGCGGCAGCGGCTACGGCACCTTTCTCTCTCGCAGCGACGACCTCGAGGCGAACAAGCGAGGCCACGCTCCCACCGGCGACAGCAAACCCTCCAACCGCCTCGCTAATGTCGACGAGAGCAACGACGACGACGTGAAGTGCAGCTGCGAGCAGAGCGACTGCTGCTTCGTGATGGCGCTACTGTGCGCGCCTGTGCGGCTGCAGACGTACAGGGTGCTGCTCTTCCACGCGGGGAACGCGGCGCTCGCGCTGCTCTCGGCCGCGTGGATGTTCGCGGCGGGAAGTGCGAGGCTGCTGGCGGCGGCAAGAGGAAGCGAAGGCAAAGGATCCGCCGTTCGACGCTTTGAGCGCTGGTCGCTGCGCACGCTGCTGCGCGCTGACGCAGCCCTGCTCAACTTCGTGTCGCCGCGCCACGAACGCGTCGAGGTGCGCGACGCCAATAACGACGATGACAGCGTGACGTCATCATTATCCTGTGCGACGACAAGGCAGAGCAGCAGCTGCGCCCCGCTGCTCTACTTCGGCGGCGCAAAGCTCGCATGCTGCGCGCTGTCCGGCGCAGTGACTGCCGCCATGTTCATCAGCGCGCTCCAGCGGCTGGTGGCGGTCGCGCTCTGCGTGATCTCGTCGGCGCGCGACACATGCGACACCGCACTGGTGGGCGGGCTGCTGCCGTCGGCGGGCGGTGTGCGCCACTTCCTCGCGACGGCGGCGCAAGACCGCGACGTGCTTGTGCTGCTCGCAGTGCTCGGAGTGTATTTTGCCACGCTGCTTCTGCGAGTGGCGGCGTACGTCTCGCGCCATGCCGCGCTCTACTTCTGCGGCGACCACCTGCAGTACCAGAGCACGTGCGGCGGCGAGGGCAACGAGGATAATGGGAAGTAGGAAGAAGGCGCGAGGCGATGGCGCGCAGGTGCATGCGCGCACGCGCAGAGATCGAAGGAGGGGCGCGAAGGAAGGGGTGTTGCATGTTAGTCACTGTAGGTAGTCAAATGCTGTTTTATGTGGTTTTGTCAAGGAGTCTGCGCCACACCATCTAAACCTGAATGTGGTGTGTGGGACACCGAGTTTCAAGCTGTGGCCCACAAAAACTCGATAGTGAAGAAAGATGGCTCGCGAAGACAGCGGCGGTGATGGCGCCAGCGCGCGGCCGCTGCTGGACGACGCGACACTGCACCACTGGAGTGAGACCGGCGCGCGCCGCATGTGCGTCTTCTCCTCCCTCCTGTGCGCTCCCCCTCACTTCTTTCTCTATCGCTGACTTTCCCTCCCCTTCCTCTCTCTCTCTCTCTAGTCGCGCAAAGCTCTCACAGGCGCTCGCGGTGGAGACCGATGCGCTCGGCCCGGACGCTGGTGCGCTGGCTTGAGGCATCAGATATACTGCAGCTATGCTTGCGTGGGGGAGTCTGACTCTCTCTCTCTCTATCTTTCTATCTCTCTCGGATACAGAACTCTACAAGCTGCTGTATGAGCTCGTGGGCGTCGTAGTGCACGCGAAGCTCACGCGCCAGGAGGTCGTGAGCGTGCTGAAGGAGGTGGAGCTGGTGCGTGGGGGAAGGCAAACGCTCTGCGTCTGGTTCTTACATATCCATAGCGCGCGTTACGGAGAAAGTAAAACAACTAACGCCACCGACGCAGAGCTCGTTCCCGGAGGCGTGCGAGACATTCCTGGATCTCGTGTGGGTTGTCGGCAATGAGATCGAAGCGAGCGAGAAAGGCCGTGAGCGCCACTCGAGTCCTGAGTGGCAGCAGCTCTGCCGCTTCGTCAAGGCGATCGCCGTGCGTTGGTTGTTCTCCGAGTCTTTCTCCGAGTCTCCGTCTCAGGTTCGACGACGCTGAGTGTCTTGTCTTGTCTTGTCTGCATGCAGGACGAAGAGGTTGTGCCGCTGTTCATTCTCAAGACGTCGCTCGAGTTCGACCTGCTGCACCAAGCCGGGCTCGTGTCGGAGCCGCTCGTGATGAAAAAGAAGATCCTGCGCATCAACACCAAGTCGCTCTACACGCAGCGCAAGTACAACCTGCTGCGCGAGGAGAGCGAGGGCTTCGCCAAGGTGCTGAGTCTGCTGCACACGAGCGTCACGCCCACGCAGCTCGAGGCGTGCCAGACGGACCTCATGGCGCTCATCGGGTACTTCGACCTAGACGCGAGTCGCGTGCTCGACCTCGTGCTCGACGCGTACGAGATGCAGCCGCAGAACGCATGCTTCGTGACGCTGCTCGGCGCGTTCAAGCGCGCGAGCATCCCTCACATTCTCGGCTTCAAGTTCCAGTTCTACAAGCGCGACGCAGCGGACGGCGGGCTTGTCACACCGCGGTCGCTCTACCGGCTCGCCGCGACGCTCCTCGCGAACGGTCTGGTGGACCTGGACGCGCTGCTGCCGCACCTGGCGCCGTCGAAGGACGAGATCGTGGCGCAGTACAGCGCGCGGATCCAGAAGCTCGAGGAGCAGGCGCGATCGTTCGGGAAAGTGAATCTCGCGAGCAAAGGCGACGAGAAAGAAGCAGCGGCGGAGAAACAGAAAACGTCCATTGAGGTGGACGAGAGTGACAGCCACAACCAGGTCTTTGGGCTGATCGTGGGGATGCTCGAGATTGGCTCGGAGACGCAGGCGTTCGAGCTGATCCGGTGGTTCCAGGCGCGTGGTGTGAACCCGCTCGCGTACAAGCCGCTGACCGCGCAGTTTTGCGCGTCGGTGCACGCGCTCATCAACGACCTGTACGCGCCGCTGTCGCTGAAGAAGATGCAGCTGGTCGCCAGCACTTCTACTAGTACGACGAAGAAGAACGTTGCGAACGGATGCAGAGCGGACGGGGAGGATGGAGCGCATGACGTGGCGTTCTTGAAGCCGCTCGCGACGCAGCACGAGCTCGTCACAGTGGTGTTTCCGATCCTGGAGATGCTCGGCTCGCAGCTGCACCAAGACCAGCTGCTGTTCACGAAGCTGCTCCGAATCATTGGCCACTTGCTGGAAAGCGATGCGAAAAAGAAGACGACGAAGGACAAGGACGACGAAGAGGAGGAAGAGGATGGCGGGCTGATGGCCAAGGTGAAGGATGTGATCGTCAAGAGCTTCCTGCCGGCGATCGCGCGCCAAGAGTCGAACCCGAGCTCCGTGTTCCAGCTCTGGGATTTGGTCAAGCTGTACCCGTTCGACCAGCGGTACCGCATGTACCAGCAGTGGCAGGCAGCGTACGCGAGTAACCCAGAGATGAAGCTCGTGGAGGCGCAGGTCGTGCAGCACACGCGCAAGGTGATGCGGCGCCTGACGGCCGACCGCGCCAAGCCGTCCGCACGCAGCCTGACGCACTTTGCGCACTCGAACCCGCTCGTCGTCTTCCGCACGATGCTGCGCCAAATCCAGTCGTACGACAACCTGATCCAGCCGGTGGTCGAGGCCTTCAAGTTCATCACACCGCTCGGCATGGACGTGCTGTCGTTTGTGCTCGTGAGCGAGCTAGCCAAGTCGCGGCAGTCGATGAAGGCGGACGGCACAAACGTCTCGCTCTGGCTCACGTCGCTCGCAAGCTTCTCTGGCAGCTTCTACCGCAAGTACCCGAACGTGGAGCTCACGGGGCTGCTACAGTACCTGATTCAGCGGCTGCAGAACTGGGAATCGGTCGACCTCGTGGTGCTGAGCGAGCTGCTCTCGAAGATGGGCTCGTGCATCAGCTTCGAGGATATCTCGCTGAGCCAGCTCGAGGCGCAAGCCGGTGGTCCGCACCTGTGGTACGAGCCGGCAGACCCTAAGCTGATGAACCGGCGCGCGATCCCTCGCCTGCGCGACGCGCTCGTGAAGCGCGACCTGGCGCTGCCGCTTTGTCTGCTGATCTGCCAGATGCGCAGCCGCATCGAGTTCCAGGAGAGTTCGCCGCTGACGCACCTCAAGCTTCTCGGGCGCGTGTACGACACGTGCCAGATGACGCTGAGCCAGCTGCTGCAGTTCCTGAACGGCGTCGTCGACCCGCTTGTGTACACAAAGATGCTGCCGCCGATCGCCACGCTCGTGAACGAGTATCACATTTTGCCGGAGCTCGCGATGACGCTGTGCCGACCGGCGATTCGCTTTGACGACCCCGTGCTGCGCAAGGCGCCGCGCAGCATCCACTCGACGGGCTCCAGCAGTAGCAGTGGGTCGGAAAACGGCGCGGATGGCCGTGCGAGCTGGTTTATGAACTCGCCGGCGCTGATCGCGGACGTGGATAACGCGATTCGGGGCGCCACGGGTGTGGACAAGGACCCGTTCGCGGGCGTGACGAAGGATTTCTACGTGACGTTCTGGAGCCTGATTCTATACGACATCCACGTCCCGTTCCCGCAGTACGAGGCGGAGATCCTGCGGCTGCGCAACTCGATGAACACGGCGACGAGTGGCGCGAACGGAAACTTGACCGGCACGGAACGTAAGAAGCTCAAGGAGAAGACGACGCAGATGATTGACAAGCTCACAAACGAGCAGAAGGACCAGGTGGCGCACCGCAAGCGCGTGTACGAGCGCCTGGAGGAGAAGAAGAAGACGTTTTTCGCGCGCGAGGCGGCGGATAGCCGCACGGCCGTGCAGGAGCTGCTGCAGAAGTGCGTGATCCCGCGCGCACTACTGTCGCCGGAGGACGCGCTCTTCTGTGCCAAGTTCATGGAGCGCATCCACTTCATCAACACGCCCGAGTTCAGCGCACTGCAGTATTACAACATGATCAACACGAAGCTACCGTCGATCGTGCTGTGCGTGACCGAGCGGGAGGCGGGCAACTTTGGTATCTTCCTCAAGGAGAGCGTGACCCTGCTCTACCGGTGGTACCAGAGCGGCGCGACGTACGAGGAAGACGCACTGCACGGCAAGAGCGGCTTCAGCTTGGACCTCCACGACCCGAAGAAGAAGCTGGCGCACCGCCAATACAAGCTGCTGTACGCCAAGTGGCATAAGGGCATGGCCAAGATCTTCTCGACGACGCTCGCGAGCGGCGAGTACATGCCGATCCGCACGACTCTCATCATCCTGACCAAGCTCACCGACGTCTTCCCTGCGAGCAAGAGCACCGCCGAAAGCATGCTCGAGATTGTCGAGACGCTCACGAAGGAGGACCGCGAGGACATCAAGATTATGGCCAAGCGCTACTTCGCGCTCTTGACGAAGCGCAAGGCGACGCTCATTGAGGACAAGCTGTTGTACATGCCGGTGGAGAAGAAGCTCAAGGACGTAGGGAAGAGCGCGAAGAATGTCGCGGACGAGGACGCGGCTGGCGCTGAGAAGGATGGGACTGCTGGCAACCCGTCGTCGTCCTCGGCTGCGAGTGCTGCTGCTACTGATGGTACTACGAGCGCGGAGGAGGAGAAAGCTGCGTCGCCTCCGTCTTCATCCTCATCAGACGCCGCCTCTCGCAAGCTCAGTCGAGCCCTTCGCCAGGACCTGGAGAGCGGTGAGATCAGCAGCCCACCCGCGCCGTCTGCTGCTGTTACTTCTTCATCTTCGTCTCGACGCAGTAATGAACGCTCGGCTGCTGCTTCAGGGAACGAAGGCGCGAAGGACGAAAGAGGAGGAGGTCGATCGTCGTCGGGCGGCTCGCGTCTGAAGCGCCGTGACTCGGACCGCGTGGTGGCGGGGGACGAGAGCAGCGCGAGTAGCAGTCGCCACGGGGACGAGAAGCGCGGGCGACGTGAGACGCGGGAGGCGTCTCCAGGCAAACCTCCGCTGTCGTCTGCTCCTGCGTCTGGCAGTGGCAGTCGCGGCAGCAGCAACGCGACGTCGACCGAGCCGTCCGTAGCATCGGGGCACAAGCGCGGTCGCTCGCGAGAACGACGCAGTCGATCCGCTGAAAGCCGCCGCAATGGTCGTGAGCGCGAACGAGAGCGCGGCGGAACGCCAGCGCCGGCGAACGAACGAGAGATGAACAACAGCAACAGCAGTAGCAGCGGTCGTCCGAGTGAGACGCAGAAGAGCGAGAGCGGGGAGCAGAGCGGAGAGAACCGCAAGCGGCAGCGTGTGGAGCAGTCGGAAGCTGCGCTGCGGCGCCAGCTGACGAAGGACCAGGAAGCGAGACGGGAAGCGCGCGAGCGGCAGGAGACTGCAGCTGCTATGAGCAGCAGCAGCAAGGCAGAGCCCGCTTCTCGCGAAAGCGACGGCGGTGCGAGCACGTCGCGGGTAGGCGAGAGGGGGAGCAGCGCAGGGGCTTCTCGCGACGCCGGCGAGAGACCGGATCGCTCGGAGCGCCAGCAGCCCGCAGCATCCGCACCGGGAGCGGCGTCCGGATCAGGATCAGGAGGCACGACGACCCGCAAGATTGTGTCGTTGGTGTCGTCCTCGCGCAAGCGCGAAGCTCCGAGCCAGGAGGATGACGCTCGCCAGGGCTCGACGTCTGCTACGGCCGGCGGCGAGAGTGGTGATCATCACGACGAGAAGCGCCGGCGTGACGCTGGTCGCAGCAGCGGATCTCATGGTGGACGCGGTGGAGAGAGTAGCGGCGGTGGCGGCGGAAGCAACGTCCGAGGCGGCGAAAGCGGCGCCGAGCAGAAGCACCGCGGGTCTGGCGACGACAAGAAGAAGTCGCGCCATGGGCGCAAGAACCACGACGGCACTGGCGGCGCGAATGCGGCCAACAGCGGCCAGCAGCAGCAACAACAGCAACAACAGCAACAGCAGCAGCAGCAGCAGCAGCAGCGAGAGCAGAGGTGCGTGTGAGGAGGTGGCAGGTGGAGTAGCTGAGACAGCAGCAGCCGACTGACGATGGGTCTGGTGGTGGTGATGGACTCGTGGTGATGAACAGCAGAGGCGGCGGGGGCCAAGATCGTCGCGGCAGCGGCCAAGGACGCGGCAACGACGACCGAGGCAACGGCGGCGGCGGTGGTGTCGGTGGTGTCGGAGGTCGACGTCGCGACGAGCGCCGCGGGCGTCGGTAGACAGGAAGGTAGACAGGTCGGCGTCCTTCTCCGTAGCTCCATCGCAGCTTAATGAACAGCAGCAGCAGAGGCAGCAGCAGCACACGTTCCTTAGCGTCCACACACTCATTGCCTCACTCACATCCACCCACATACGGGTTGCCCTCCTCCGGCACTTTCTCTGAGACCAGCAAGACAAGCGAGCATGGCGGCGAGGCGGCTGGCGCTCGTGTTCCCGGGCCAGGGCTCGCAGCGCGTGGGGATGGCAGCCGAGCTGCTCGCCCACTGGCCGCGCGTAACGGGCGATACGCTGGCCGAGGCGAGCGAGGCAGCGCGCGTGGATCTGCTCGCGCTGCTGCGCGACGGCCCGCAGTCCGCGCTCACGCGCACGGACGCGGCGCAGCCGGCCATCCTCGCGCTCTCGGTCGCCGTGCTGCGCGTGCTGCGGGAGGAGGCCGGGCTCGACGTCTCGCGCGACGCCGCCTTCGTGCTCGGCCACTCGCTCGGCGAGTACTCGGCGCTTGTGGCGGCCGACGCGCTCGCGTTCGCGGACGCCGTGAGGCTCGTGGTGCGTGTCATGTGTCCCGCCGCCCGCTTGGCAGTTCGAGATTAGCTAACTCTTCCGGGCACGCGAGCGCAGCGCTTCCGCGGTACGGTGATGCAGGCGGCGATGGCTCCGGGTATGAGCGCTGCCATGGCGGCACTCATGCCCGTGAGCGCGAGCGACGCCGAGGATATCTGCCGCCTCGCGGCGCAGCGCACCGAGCGCGTCTGCCAGGTCGCCAACTACAACTCGAGCAAGCAGGTAAGATGGACAGACGAACAGGAGATGCCGTGGCCATCGTCGCGCCTGACCCGTCATCTCCTGTGCATCCAACACACCCTGCAGATCGTGATCAGCGGTGACGCGAGCGCCGTGGAAGCCGCCGTGCAGATCGCCAAGAGCGAGAAGCGCGTGCGTCGCGCCGTGGCGCTGGACGTCAGCGCGCCGTTCCACTGCGCGCTCATGGCGCCCGCGGCGCAGCAGCTCGGCGCATACCTGGACGAGACGCTGGCGACACTGCGGCCGCCGCAGGTGCCCGTCGTGTGGAACGTCGAGGCGCGCGCGAGTCCCAAGGCGACGGCTGCCGAGCTGCGCGACGTGCTCACGCAGCAGGTGGTGCAGCCTGTGCGCTGGAGCCAGTCGGTGGACTTCTGCCTCGTGCACGACGTCGACACGTTCGTCGAGGTCGGCGTCGGCGGCGTACTCACGGGGCTCATTAAGCAGCACGCGCCGACGGCGAGCGCCCGGTGCGTGGGTTCTCGTCGTGCGAACTTCGGAGGTCTGATCGCTCTCCCTCTCACTCTCTTTGGATGATGATGGATGGGCAGGAGCTGCGGCACGTTCGAAGAGATCAGCAAGTTCATCGCAGAGCAGGCGTAGACGTAGGCGGCGGTCGATCGGACGCGTCGGTCGTAAGCTCAACGCAGTTCATTCTTCCTCCTCTTCTCGCTGCGCTTCTCGCCGTGCGCGCTTTCTACTTCCTCTTCTCGCCCACGCTCGAGCGGCGTCAGCTGCAGGCGGAAGCAGCCGCCTACGCGAGCGTCGGTCGCTCGCCGATCTCGTTCTGTTTCGAGCAAGACGCCGTCCCATCTGTTAGCAATCGCAGCGACAGCACAGGAGCCTCCCCCCGAACGCCGCAACGTACGCGCTCGTATGTGAATCGGGAGGCGGTCGGGCTGCTCGGGCGCCGCACCGTGACCTCGGGCTGCGTGTGGACGTGTCCGTTGCGCTTTGCGTACGCCTCGCGCCTGTTCATTTCGAATAGCAGCAGCAGCGGCAGGCGCGACGTGAGCTCGTCGTGCTCTTCGTACACAGTGGGGTCGTACTCTCACAGGACTCCGAGACGCACCGCGCGAGCACGTTCGCGTCGGTCTCCGGGGCGTTCGTGATGCCGACGTAGAGCATGGCGGGCGCGATGGTGAACGCCATGTACATGGAGTACTCCCAGCCCTTGTGCTCCCACACGTGGGTGCCCTGTGTAGTGATCAGGAGGGGGAGGGGGGGGGGTGTAAGTCACTTTTGGGCGCGCAGCTGCGGGGCGCGAGTGGGCGGGGGCGCGCACGCACGTTGTTGGTGAGCATGGCGGTCTCCGGCATGTGGACGTGGGGCGTCTTGTGGGCGGCGGCGCCCATGGCGCGTGCGCGGGCGGGGGCGCGGGCGGCGGCGCGGGCGAAGACGCGGGGCGTCAGCATCTTGTCTCTCGGCAGGCGAGCTCTGGCCAACGGACGGACCACCGGCGGCGGGAGTCTAGCCAGAATGGGCGGCCCGCTGCCCAGAATTACAAGACTGACACGCCCAAACAACGGAACACGCTTCCACTACCGACCCAACCTTGCTCAACGCCCAAGCCTACGAGCCTACAAGCCTACGAGCCGCCCGGATCACGAACCGCCGTACGTCGCCAGCGCAAGCCGCTCCCCAAAGTGCAGCTCCGCGAACGGCAGGCTCGGCGCCAGCGGGTGCACGCTCGCACCCCCGAGCACCTGCTGCTCGCCCGCGCCCGCCGCCTTCAAGTGGAACTGCAGCGGCCGCTCGACGACCCCCCGGCTCTCGCTGCCGACGTACGACAGCACGCCGACGCCCGCCGCCCCGCGCGCGCTGCGGGGATCTCCTGGGTTGCCGTGCGGCCGCGCGCGCGCGAACTCGACGAGCTCCAGCAGCGGCCACGCGACGCCCGGCAGTAGCGGCAGCAGCTGCTCGTAGTGCTCGTGTGCACGCGAGTGCACAAAGAGCTGCGGCAGGGGCAATACGAGGCGGTCAGGTTGGGTGGCAGATAGGTCGGTAGGCGGCAAGGAGCGCGCGCGCGCAAGAGAGAGAGAGAGAGAGAGAGAGAGACGGCACCTGGCAGGCGACGACCGTGAGCAGCTCGTTCTTCATGTCGACGCCGCGGCGGCTCTCGATCGCGTTGAGCTCGGTGTTGATCTCGGTCGTGAGCGCCACGAGCCCCGCCTCGGCTGCTTGCTGTCGCTGCTGCATGCGCTCAAAGTCCGGCGAGCCCTTCTTCTGCGCCTCGGCTGAGCGTCGTACCGAGTCGTAATCCATGAGCTGCAGATACACGCACAGCAAAGAGTGAGTGTGGAGAGAGCGGAGCTTGCTAGCGATCTCAAGCAGCGCATGCGACGCACGCGCTGCTTGAGTGTCTGCAGCTGCTTCTGTAGCCCGGCATTGCTCTTCCGGAGCGCCTGGATCGACTGCACCACGCGGTCGAGCTGCATAGCGCGCGCGCTGCTGTGCACGTTCGCATGCAGCGACTGATGGATCTCCTCGAGGCGGAGCGCGGTCTGCGCCAGCGACCTGGACAAAAGCGCGCAAGGTGGGAGCATGCGTTCGTAATCGTGACGAACGACGAGCTGAAGTTGGTGGGAAAGGCAGAGGCGTACTTGGCGTCCGCGTAGTCGTCTTCCTCCGGCGAATCTGCCCAGACATACCGAGCATGATGAGCACGCGAGCTCCAGAACGAGCATCATCGACCAGATGCCACGCACAGTCTTGCAGCTGGGTCTCGAAGAACTCGGAGAACGCATGCATGAGTCCTACAGATGCCTGTGAGTACGCCTGCGCCGCGTCGCTGTGGTGCGCCATGGCCTTCGCGAGCTTCTCGAGGCTCTCGTTGTAGCGGTTGAACCTGCTCGCGCGCACGCATGAGTTTCTTGCTATCCGCATCCTTTCAAGCACATCAGCAGCAAAGGAGCATCGCTACTCACCTCTGCGTGCGGTAGTCGAGCACCGGATCGATGGAGCCTTCGCAACCAGCGCCAAGCGTGCGCACGAACTCGTCTTTAAGCCTGTCGGTCATGGGTCCGAGGTAACCGAGTGAGCGAGTCGGAAGGTGAGCGAGCGAGCGAGCGCAAGTGCGGCAAGCGATCCCAAGAAGCGCTATTCTGCGAGAGACGAGAGACCTGCGCGAGCCATCCTTCATGTTCTTGATCTGCAAGAGCACCACAGCAATGAGTGGTGCCACCACATCGTATTCTCTTGCTCGTTCTCTCATAGATCAGAGACACACCCACGACGCCATCTTTGCTCGTTCGAGTCGCTCTCACGCCGCTGTCTACTCGCAAGTGTGTGGGCAGGGATATGTGCTGGATGGATCAAGCGACTGTTCTCACAACTCACACGTTACAGATCTCGCATGACCACTTCGTGATCGGTAATGCGTGATGATCGGTGATCGAGATCAAGATTGAGACCGCCAGCACATCGGCAGCCCAGCTCCGAGGGATGACGAGTTCGGATTCGATCCGATGTCTCGAGACTACTGGTTATCCAGCAGCTTCAGCTCAAGTCCAGGAAGTCCAGCTCCTCGATGCATTCGTACGCTCACTCTCCGATTTGCGTCCTCCATACACCCTCCAGAAGCGTCGTAGCAGGAGCAACCAACCGCCTGTCAAGTCGAAGACATGAATTCCCGCGTACTGGAAGTGCTGGCAATCCTCGCGCTTGGCGCTTCGAACCCTGCGCTTCGGAAAGTTGACGCGTACCCTCAGTTTGTCGCCCGCGTACCGAACGCCAACAGCATCGCCGGCGTGCAAGCTATCGGTCACCGCAACACGGCCGGTGGCGGCACGCTCAACCCGTTTGGTCAAGCGTTCGAAGCGCAAGGCGGTCAGTGGACCACGTTGCTCTGCCAAGCCGACTCGGATGGTGACGGCGCCACGAATGGCGAGGAACTCGGTGATCCTTGCTGCCTCTGGTCGTCTGGAGGGCAGCTGCAGCGCACGGGATCGCAAGTCTCGCACCCGGGCGTCGCAAATGCCTGGACGCGCGAGCAGATCGGGGCGATGGCTTGCCAGGAAGCTGCGGTTGATCCCGGAACTGGACGCATCGAGGACACCGCCAACACCTCAGCGACGTCTGTGCCACCAAACTCCGTGCACAATGGTCTGGCTGGTAACCGAAGCGCAGCAGCTCAACCTAGCGGGTCAGTTGGCGACGATCTGTCAATTGATACTGCCGAACTCAGGGAGACGCCGCCGTCGATCGTGCCGGATTCCCCGAGTCCGTCCGATGTATCGCCCGTGATCAAGTCGACGCCTACGCCGTTGCCGACTTCAGGCAGCGAACACGTTGTCTTCTCCGCAGTCGTGGCGGTGATGGCTGCCGCATTTGCCGCCGAGCTTGCTTTCTGAACCTCAACGGACTAGCAGATCGTCAGAGTGTGTAAACTTACCAGAAGTGAGCATCCGAGTTGTTTAGCGTGGCAGATAGCGAACGTATGACGCAGTGCATTTGAACAAGAGAATCTTGAGACAACGTCAGAGTTTGTAGCGTACTTTCAGCATTCTCTCATTGCCTGCTGCTCACTCCGTGCACTCGGAAGAAGTGCGCGCGCTTACAGATCGTCACGCAGCGTCGTGAGGCTCTTGTCCGCGACGAACGCCGAGAGTGCGGCGATGAGTTGCTGCACACCGATGCGGAGCTTGACATTCTCGGCACCGCCGCCGAGCCAGATGAACGCTGGCTCCAGCGCCGCGACTTCGCCCGACACGATCACCTGCAGCACACACGAGTCGATCAGTCGGACATCGAACTGCATCTATCTGCTCTTCCTATCGACGACATCGACGCACAGGGATCGGCGTCTTCATCCCGAACGGCGCGACGCCATTGTGCTGAAAGCCCGTGAGCTCCTCCGAGACCTGTCGAGCGCATCCAGTCCGTAAGACATCGCCAGATATCGACAGATACCGGTTCTCCTGCTCACGCACGTGGCTAGGGGCGTGCTGGAAGTTGAAGTTCTTGCGGCCCGGCCGCTCCGCCTCGGGGATTAGGCTACGCACGAAGCGCATGAGCTGCTCCGCGTTGAGCTTGGAGTTGTACTGGAGGATGACGCAGTAGAACCTATCGTCCACACACTCGTGTCCTCTTGTCAGGCTCCCTGCCTACGCTTCGACGCCTCCACCGACCGCTCCGCCGATCGCACCTGGCATTGCGCGGGTCCTCGACGCCCGCGTTCGTGCACGCGGTGTTCTCGACGATGATACTCTTGCAGAGCTGCGGCACCTGGCAGCCGAGGAACGCCCTGCATCCCCGCCCACACATTATGCCAGTCAGTTTGTAGCTCGTTGTGCCTCGGACGCTAAGTAACAAGCGCGCTACATACGCGCGCTGCGACAGCGACCACGAGTAGTAGTCGACCGGCGCCGTTTTGAGGAACGCGCTCGAGAGTTGCAACTCCTGCGCGTGGCGCTTGACTCGCGCGACGCTGCGCAGGTCAGCAGCCAGACGCTCGGCCTTTGCGAGTCGGGCCTGCGCTTCTGCGAGCAGCTCGCTGGACTAGAGATGGCAGCACGTGCACGCCCGTCACATTCGTTCATTCATCGGCGGAGTGTCCATGCACATGCACATGCACATGCACAGACGCAGGTGCGGCAGCGCACCATCGAGCTTGTGGTGGTGGATGTTGTTGTGTGGCGCAGAGCGCGCCACACCAGCGAATCCCTCTCGAAGTTGCTGGTAGCAAATTGGAAAGGGGATCCTGCGCGTCGCTACAAATAGGATGGCTACAAAAGCAGTATTCCTGGCTCAATTGCGTTCCCACTCACAGCAACTTGCACCAGCACCACGTCCGCACTCGTCCACCACTTCAGTGCAGGACACTGTACGCGGCAGCAAAGAAGCATGACGGGCAAAGTCACCGGTCGCGGCGCCAAGTGCCCCTCCGACACGCAATCCCTGTTCTCCATGTCCGTACACTTGAATGATCTCTCTGGCATCGTAGACTACGCGCTAACCTACTTCGCTGCACGAATCGACGTACCGATGCAACTTCCTGCCATGCACACAGCGGGACCGTGCGGACTGTGGACCGCGAGAAGCTGCGTGACAAAGCGCGGCAGCTCCAGATGAAGGAGAGTCTGCGACTCACCATGTGCGCACGCATCCAGCAACAGCTCAAGAAGACGCCCAAAGTCGCCGAGGAGCTTGCAAGCGAGGTGCTCAAGGTACTCCAGCAGCGCGGACTCCCGCCGGACGTCTCCAACGACACGCTCGCGGCGATCGTGCATGAATTGAGCGCGCGCCGGTCGGAGCAGCTGGCGTTGGCTGCCTCCACGTTGAAAGGCGCGGGTCCGGAACAACACCTGGAGGACCACCCACCCCTCAAAGTGACAAAGAGCTCGGGGCGAAAATCGTCCGGGAGCAAGGACCTCTCGTCGCGGAGCCGCGCGAAAAGCGGAGATAAACATCAGAAATGTCCGCGCTCGCGAAGCACCACAGATTCTCACGTCAACGATGAGGGAGTCGTGGACGAGGATGTGTACCTGACGCAGTCCCAGCTGCAGCAGCGGAGCACAGGCTTTCACTTGCCGCCGCGCGTGTCGCCTAAGAAGGAGAAGAACAACGGCATTTGGGAAGAGATCGTGAAGTTTAGCTCGGTGGAGGAGCAGCTTGAGGCGAAGCGCAAGCAGGAAGCCAAGCTCCGGCAGCGCGCCGAGCTCGCCGATCGGCTGAGCGCGCAGGTGAACCAGAAGCACGAGCGGACCGCGATCGAGCGCCAGGTGAGCGAGATGTTTCATCGCGAGAACATGCAGCGCCTGAACGAGCTGGAGGACGACGAGCGGCGCAAGGAACAGCAGCGTGTCGAGAAAGCCAAGCAGCTCATCCAGATCCAGAACGAGCAGCGGCTTGCCAAGCTGAAGCAACACGAACGCGAGCAGCAGATCAAGAAGGCGCAGGAGAACAAGATGGTCGAGTTGCTCCGGAAGCAGAAAGAGGACGACCAAGCCAAGGAAGTGATGCGACGCGAACGCGAGCAGGAGCGACTGCGGCTCGTGTTCCTCGAGAACCAGCAGCAGCTCGAGCAGAAGAAACGAGAGAAGGAGAAGGAGCACGCACTCGAGGCGAAGCTTGCAAGCGACTACATCAAGATGGAGGAAGCGAAGGATGCCGCGCGTAAGAAGCAGCTCGAGGACATGTCGAACAACATCAAAGCCAAGATGAAGTTCTTCGACGACACCGCGAAAGCCAGCATGGACGCCAGGGAGCGCGAAGAGGAGCAACGCGTGCGGCGCGCGCAGGAGGAGCACAATAGGCAGCAGATCGAAGCCGAGCGCAAGAAGAAAGCCGACGCCGAAGCCAGCACGCGCGCGCAGCAAGAGTACCTCCGGCAGCAAATGGCCGAGAAGAAGGTGCGCGACGAAGCCGTCAAGCGCGATCTCAACAAGCAAGCGGAGCTCTGGAAGCAGGAGCGGGTGGAAGCCGAGCGCCGTGAACGCCTCGCAAATCAACAGCGCGCGCTGCGAAACACGACACAGCAGGAGATCTTGCGGCAGCAGATGCGCGATAAGGAGCGGCGCCTGCTCGAAGCCGACCAAACCGCGCTCGAAGTGCAGCTCAATGCAGGCATCCTCGACAAGATCCACAAGCACACAGGAAGTGCGCAGGCGAACGGCGCTGTCGTGGTCTCCGAGACGCAGAATCGCTCACGCGAGGTGCGGCAATGTTACTTTGAGAAGGATGTGTGGTGTTGGAACTCAGGGAGGCTGACGACATGTGCTCTTGATCTTGCAGCTACAGGCAAAGGAGGAGACGTTCCTGCAGCGACGACCATCTCGGAGCGCCACCAAGCTCTAAGACACACACACCTCAGCAGAGCGAGAGTTAGGATCAGTTCACCAATGACACACACTTGCTTCATCGACACTACGATCATGGAACACTGGCACCGATCAAAAGCGCAACGGTATGCATTGCTTCAGCTCCATCCACTCACACACCAAAACAGTGGCTCGGGGACGGCGCATCGAGAGAGCGCGAGAGGCGCCTCGCATTCGTATCGCTTTTCCGGACATGGCTGCGCTCTCGTGCATTTTCCTGCTCTCTTCCACTTCGGTAGCTAACTGACTGGGGCGGCCCCGCTCACTTGCTCACTCGCTTGCTGTCGACAGACAGCAGCAATGAAAGGGATGCCCTCGCCCCGAGCCCACGCGCGACCTCTGCGCGCGTGCCACTCGTGACGTCTATTTGCTGCGCGCGAGCTCCCCCACGAACCCGCCGAACTCGGCAATCGCCTGCTTGCGCGTCGCGCTCGTGTCGGTCTTGAGCTCGAGCCACTTGGCGAACGCGGCGGGCATCACCGCGCCTTCCTTCTTCAAGTGCGCCAGCAGTGGCTTCACCTCATCTGCACGCACGGCATTGATCACTATGATGTTAGCTACAGATCGTCAAACAACGCGGCAGCAACACCGACGAACTATTAAACGCACCGCTGTCGGTCCGGGTCTGGAAGATGCCCGACACGACGCGCACTTGGGTCTCGACGTCGCCGCTGAAGCCCGTGAGCAGCATGCAGCGCTCCTGTGACGGCAGCGCGCCGCCCTTCTTGTAGTTCTCGAGAATAAACAGGCACGTGTGCGTCGCGAAGAGCGCGTCCGTGTGCAAATCCTGCGGAATGTGCGCCCCGATCCACTCGACCACTTCGTCGTACGACGCCGTCTTGTTCGCGAGCTCCACGAGTGCAAACGCCGGCTCGAGCGGCAGCACGTCGCCCAGCTCGAACTTGGCGATCCACTTCTGGATGCTCTTGGCGTTCTGGTCGTGCGGCGCGAACAGGCTCTGCAGCGTCGAGTACGTCGCGCGTACCTCGCTCTTGGCCTTCTGCGCGCTCGCCGCCTTGAGCAGCTTGAGCGCCTGCCCGGCTGCAGCCGCCAAGAAGCCGCCCTGCACGAGCTCCTCGAAGATGTCTGCCTCCAGCTTGTTCCCGCAGCCGCAAACGAGCCAGTCGAAGCTCACGCCCGTTGTCGCCGACTCCTTCATGAAGCGCACCAGGATGTCCGCCACGTGCTCGTGCAGCTTCGGCACGTCGCACCAGAGGTCCACAGCCAGCTCGACCATCTTCTCGATTGCATAGCGAATGGCCTCCGGCGTCACCGACTTCTTCTCAAGCACGAGCTTCTCAAGCATCTCGAACATGCCCTCGCGCACGTTGTTCTTCGCGTCGCTCGCGATCTGCAAGATCTCCTTCGCGAACTCGTGCGTGACCTCTGGGTGGCCGTTGAACTCCTTCAGCAGCTCGCTCAGACACGCGTCCGCTTCGTTGATGTCCACGATCGACACGTACTCCTCCGCCGTTGACTTGGCGCGCTTCGCAATCTTCTCCTTCGCGTCGTCGCTCAGAGCCGCGCGCTGCGGCGTCTCCGGCTTCTTGGTGGATCGCGCGCCGCTCTCAGGCGCCGCGGCTGTCGAAGGCGCGTTGCGGCTGCGAGACGAAAAGCTCGCCGGAGAGCCGCCGGTGGCAGCGGACGGACCGCTCGGAGCACCACGACGAGCGCCGGCGCCAGCGCCAAACGAAGCCGGGCGGCCCTGCGGTCCAGTCTTGACGGACTCATCGCGCTGGATGCCGCGCGGGTTTGGTAGCTGCATCCTGCTGCTGCTGCTGCTGCGGCTGCTCATCGACTGCGACGAATAGATCGGCGCCATCGTCGAGCGGCCCTGCGACGCGTAGTTGTCGCGCGAAGAGTTCGCGCGGCGGAAGGACGAGTCCGAACGACCACCGCCACCTCCACCACCGGACGGAGCACTCACAGGCGGCTTCTGGAGCTCGCGCTCGGCCTCCTTGCGGATCTCGTCGAGCGTCATGGTCTTGAGCTCCTTGCGGCGCTGCTCCCAGCGGTTTAACCGCAGGTCGAGCACGTCCTTGATCATGAAGTTGATGCGCGAGCAGAGTCGCTTGTCCTTCAGGAGCACCTTCTCGAGGAACGTAAAGTAGCTGTTCATCGCCGCCTGCGCTGGTCCCTTCTTGTCCAGGTCCTTGCCCATCGTGGTCAGCAGCTTGCACAGCGACTCAATGTTCTCTTCGTCTGGGCTGTTGTTCGGGTGCACGAGCGCGAGCGACCCGTCCTTCACCGCCACACCCATGAGCTTCATGATGCACTCGTGCATGATGCGCTCCTGGAGCATGCCCTTCCGGAAAAGCTCGCCGATGAACCGGATGTTGCCGAGCATGCGCGCCTTCATGATCATGCGCTTCTCTTCGTAGTCCGCCTCCATTTCGGGCGTCACGTTACCCTCGAGCTTGTTCTTCTTGTACGTTTCCTCGAGCTCCTCGTAGATGTTGTCCTTCTCGAACTCCTCCTGGCACGCGTTCAGCAGAATGCGCTTGAACGAGCACGCCTTGATGGCCGTACGGTGCGCGTGATCGAAGCTCTCGAATGGACCGTTCAGCGCCTGGTCCTCGCCCAGGTCCTCCAGCAGTTGGCCGGACCAGTAGTACTCCTTCGCTTTGCCCTCCTCCTCGCTCACCCACACCTTGACGAACTTCTGCTGCTGGATGCGCACCTCGCTCAGCTTCATGCCTGCAGGTGCCGGTGCCGGCTCAACTTCGTCGTTCTTCGCCGACTCAAGCGCGTCGCCCAGCGACTCGAACGGACCGACCACCTCCGTGTCGGCCTCCGCCATCGTCGTCCAGTAGAACGTGTTGTCGTCATCGTTCTGGACGATCTGCAGGAACGACCAGACCTTCCACTGCTGCTCCAGGTGCACGCACAGGTCGGCATACATATCGCAAAAGTGCGGCTCGCCCAGCGCCTTGTCGAAGATAATCGTGATCACGCTCTGCAACATCTCGAGGCTCTCCATCTCGATGTCCGTGAGCTGCGACGCCAGCCGACTGAACTTCTCGCGCGTCATCTTGTTCATGATGCTGTACACCTTCTTCTTCGCGGCCTCTAGGCCGGACGTCGCCTTCACCGGGATCCACCGGTTGTCCGTGCGCTCAAGCGGCTTCACAGGGCCGTCGAACAGCGGCTCTTGCGGCTGTCCGCGGCCGCCACGGCCGCCACCACCGCCGCCGCGACCTCCGCCGCGCTCGCCACGTCCGCGCTTCGGGAGATCTTGCGAGCGAGCCCACTGGCTGCCGCCGGTGCTACCAGCACCGCTGGCCGAGCCGCGCGAGGTCTGACGAGCCAGCGAGCCACCTGACTTGCTCTCGCTACGCTCCCAGTTCGCACCGCCGCGGCCGCCGCGAGAGCTCGCGCGCACCGGACCGTCGTTCACTACTTCCATGCTCGGCCACGTAGCGTCCGGACCCATCGCGTCCGGGGGCAACTCCGTATGCACTTCCCGGAAGCTCAAGAGCACGTCCACCGCGTACGTGAGCTTGCCATTCACCTTCTTCGCGACCACACTCACGCGCTTCGCGCTCTCCGTGGCAGCGGGGGCGGGCGTCTCGGTCTTACTCTCGACGTTCTTCGTCGGGGACGTCACCGCTTCCTGGCGAGCAGTCGCAGGCGCCGTCTTCTTCTTCGGGGACTCAGTCTGCGCCGCCTGCTTCGGACTCGCCTGCACAGGCTCCTTCGGAGCCGCCTTCGGAGCCGCCTTCGGAGACATCACCACGGCAGCGGCTGCGCCGTTCTTCGCAGGGGTCTTCGTGGGGCTCTTCGGCGCAGGCTTCGCCTCTGCAGTCGCTTCTGTAGTGGTCGCTGCAGTCGTCGCTGTCGGCGTCGGCTCCTTCTTCACAGCCGTTGGCGGTTCCTTCGGCGCCGTCGCGGGCTTTTCAGCAGCCGCAGCAGCAACTGGCGCCTTCTTCTGCGGAGACTTTGGCGCGCTCGCTTCCTTCTTCGGGCTCGATGGTGCCGCAGCCTTCGTAGCAGGAGGAGCAGCCGGGGGCTTGTCGCTCTTGGGCACGGCAGCAGCCTCCGTGTTGTCCGCCGGTGGCGCCGCCTGCTCCTCTGCGCCCGTGTTCTTTTTGGTGCCGATGAGGTTGACGAGCTCGATGAGTTCACCGGTCTTGGGGTCGCGGATCTCCGCGGGCTTGCGCTCACGCTTCTGCGGCACCTGGAACTGCGGCTGGTGCGCCGGCAGGGGCATACCGCTCGCCGGGATCCCCATGCTTGGGCTCGGCATCGGGTAGTACTGCATCGCGGCCCCCGGCGGCATGTACATGTTCATCCCCGGTTGTGAGCCCATCATGTACGGCGGCGGCATCTGCTGCATCTGCGGATAGTACGGCTGCGGCATCCCGCCGCGCGGCAGGTACTGCTGCGGGTGCGGCCCCGAACGTGGCGGACCGCGGCCGCGCGGCTGGTACTGCTGCTGTTGCTGTGGCGGCGGATAGCTGCCCTGCGGAGGGCCGCGCATGGGCTGCGTCTGCGGGGACGACTGGTGGTGACCCCCGCCTGGCGTGAACACCGGACCAGTGTACGGACGGCCATGAGGCTGCTGCTGCTGCTGCTGCTGCGGAGGGTATCCGCCGTTGCCATTCTCCTGCGGGGGCAGCTGCGGTATCCATCAGCATATTACAATATATGAGACAGTTCCATGCAAACGTTCGTCATCGGTTGCCAAGCGAGTCGCACCTGCTGCTGTGAGGCGGCGCCGGCCGTCTCCTGCTCCTCCTGCTGGTGCGGGCCGCCTGCGCTCTTTGGCCGGTACTCTGCTCACGCGCACGTGCAATATACCAGTAAGCTAACTGCCACTGTCACTGTCTCTGCCAGTCTATCTGTCTCTCGCTCTCTATCTCTCTCCTGTCCTATCGAACATGGGTACCTTGGTGCTGCGCGTGGTGGTGGGGGTGGTGGTTATGGTGGTTATGGTGGTGGTGGTGGCCGCGTGGCCCGCCGTAGTGCGGCTGGTAGTGGAACTGCTGCTGCTGCGGCGGGAACTGTGCGTACTGCGGCTGGAAGCCTGGCGCGTTGACGTTGTAGCCGCTGCCGAACGGCGGGGCGCGCGTCTGCTGCTGCGTGCTGCTGCTGTTGCTGCTGCTGTTGTTGTTGTTGGGAGCGGCGGCATTGCTGCTGCTGCTGGTGTGGGGCTTCATGCTTCCATTCATTCGACCGAGTGCGTCGCTCGCTCGACCGACCGCCTCGCTCTTGTTTCCTGTCGCGCCGCTCGACCTGCCTGCCTGCTGGAGGAGGGAGCTTCTCGCGATTGTGTGGGGCGAACGAGAGGGGGCGAGCCAAACGCGAGCCACCAAAAAGATCGAACACGTGAGGCTCGAAATGCGCTCATTTTTGTGACGCAGTACGATGCGGCATAAAAGATGGACGGGAAAAGGTTCAAAAGTGACGGTATTTTTGAACCTCTTGATGGGTTTAATTACTGATCGTCCGAATACAGCCGAAATGGATAGATAGCAATGCTATTCCGATATGACTTCGATTTTGTAAACATTGCTTTGGCCAATCAGGTAAGTATCTGTCAGTTTCTACCAATGGAGATGCCCCAAATTAGCAATTTTAAGCAATGCCGACAGGGGACGCTCATTACCACCCAATTCCAACGCATTCCGACAAATTTTGTCGGAATGAATGTTATAATATGGCTATGTAGATACTCAAACCAAGTACAAGCGAGTTCATTCTCATATTCGACTAGACTCGGACACTGATGAGCCTTGCCGACCTGCAGCCAGCAAACACAAAGAAGGCGAAGGCTGGAGCTGTGAATGTCTTTATGTAATGGGCTCTCGAATCCCATTACATGGAGATCGATATGGACAACATCATCAATGGCGTGTACCGCTGGGGCAAGGTTACCGATACGAATACCGGTACTACCGTAGGGTACCCACGTGCGCAGGATGAAGTCTCGTGCCAGATCAGCCCTGCCCCAGCGCCTCTGGAGCGCCGAACTGCTACTTCCGTCGATCGCGCTCGTTTGAGTCTAGTCGGGAGGAGCTCAGTGTGAGGACGCGAGGCTGAGACGGAAGTGTTGGAGCAGAGGAAGAGAAGACACTTGAGGAGTTGGAGGTGAATTGAAGAGTGAGTTAGTCTGTGGCATGCTTGGAGGCAATGCCGACGGAGCTCTGCCCTGAGGGCTCGCTCTTGGCTCTCTTCGAAAGCTTTCTTCTTTCCTACTGGATTTCTCCTGGATTTTCTGATTTCTGATTCCTACTTTTTTGTGGGTGATTTCTGTTTTCTCATCTTTGAAGATTCGCTACCTACTGATTGTCGTATGTAAGGTGTGTCCAACGCTGGGGTGCACAGCTCGTGCGTGCGTGGATACGACACAGATGCCGCAGCTGTACCCAGCCGGATCACATCAGAATGCAAACTAACATAATCAATTCAAACACTCTTGTGCAGAGTGCTGCATGATTACGCTAGTGATTGAGGGTGAGTGTTGGCCGGTAGTTGTGAGTGATGGTGAGTCCTCACAGCAAGACTTGAGTTCGCGTTGACGCCGCTTGTACTCGTCAACGA
>JAASFW010000430.1:0-18713 GCA_023334005.1 Globisporangium orthogonon
ACGGGTCGGCGGGAAACTGATCGTTTGCACGGAGGAGTTCACCACCAAGACGTGCACGCGGTGCGGCAACATCCATACAACGCTGAAGGGCGAGAAGATCTACAAATGCCAGATCCGAAGGTGCGGCTTGGAATTGGATCGAGACGTGAACGCAGCGCGCAATATCTACAGGATGCACGAACACCAGCTCAACCAACTCGACGCTCAACCAGTACCATAGAGGGAACAAAGATGCTGAATAAATTAGAGGAGCCGCTCCGGCTCGCGACAATAATAAAAGAGGAGCACACACACTCGCGCGAGCGCGTCTACGCGAGCCAGCACGGACGCGCGCCGCCGCCGTTCCTGGTCAGGGCGCTCGAGAACGCCAGGTCGTGGATGGATGGCAGCTTGCAGCCGCTTGCGATCTTCCGGGTCGGGGAGATCACCGGGAGGCTGAAGAGCGGTGCCGACGGCGACGGCGCGTGCACGAACAGACCGGGCGACGGAGCGGTCCACGACTTCATCACAGGAGAGAACGACTCGACCGACGGCGCCGGCAGCGCAGACACCGCAGGAGACACAGCAGACAAAGTAGACTCCGACGACGACGAGTCCGCAGCAGTGTCCGCAGCCGAGCCGGGACGCGGCAGGATCGGCTTGCACTTGTCGGCAGCGACCCAGGCGGCCTGCGGCGTCGCGCGCTTGGCCTCCGGCTCGACGCCGGCGCTGCCCGCGGCAGGGCGCTTGCGCGACTTCTTGCTCTGGCGCTTGACGAGTGACATGGCGCCGTAGTCGTCGCGCGTAAAGTGCTCGCGCGAGTACGTCGAGTGCTGCGCGCGGGCCTTGCTCCACTTGCGGAAGCCAAAGTAGTTGAGCTGGCGCTGGAAGCTCGCAAAGTTCTTGTTCTTGAAGTACCGCGGCAGCACCTGCTCGGTCATGGCGACTTTGTCGAGGATCTGGAACGCGACGCCGTCGTCGGTCCAGCGGATGATCTTGGGGCTCTCGCGGCGCAGCATCTGGTGAAGGTGCAGCAGGAACGGCGCGACCCATCCACGCTTCAGCGCGTCCGTGCCGGCGGAGGCGTCGCTGTTGCTGCTGTCCGAGTTGTTGTCGGAAGAAGCGGACGAGGTGGAGTAAGTCGAGGACGCCGGCGACGGCGGGCACACGGTGTCGGCGACGGGGCACAGCATCTCGTGAACGTTCATCGGAGCTTGGAAGCGGCCGGCGGGAGATCGAGGCGGTGGGGACTGGGACGCGAAAGACAGAGTGAGCATTGCTTGTGTGCGCGCTGCGCGGCAGGGAGGGTCGTGTGTGCTTGTGGGTTCGTGTGTGAGCGAATGCGACCAGCCCGTAGCGAGATGCGGCTTTGGCTTCTTGCGAGAGCTTCGAAGGCGAACTGAGCGGTTCCAAACACGCCCAAGAGATTCGAGGCAGGAGAAAAAGAAAAACTATGGAGATTCAGTATGCCCGGCTTGGAGGGAATCGCAGATTCGGTCAGGGAGCTTAGTGCAAGCGCGAGTATGGCCATGAGACATGCCGAATCTCGATGCGCCGAAGGGTTGTGGTTACATTACGCACCCAGCCAATCAAGCAGATTACGCGAATAAGTGCGAGTCTCCGCTAAGTGCGAATATGAGTGGCGCCAGTTTAGCCAGTTTGGCCAGTTTGGCCATTATTCGGAGCTATACGCTTGTCAAGTGAAATCGAATCTCGCCAGACTTTGGTGCCAGTCCAGTCGACTTGAGCTATACGAACCCAAGTGTAAGATAGATATCCTTGCTACCGAATAAAATCCTTTCGTAAGATGGTAGGCATGATCATACAAACTCAAAGAGATCAGACAATTTTGTTCGATGTTGGATTTCCGCTTAGATTCTCGTTTTGGACAGTGTCGAGCACTTTTGAGTACGCTAATTCGACTCATACGATTGCAAATGTTGCCAGAAAAAATCCTTCGTTTGTTTGTGCGATATTAGGGTTTCATTTCATGACTTTCGTGATGTCGACCGGATCTTCAAAGGACACTCATGCGCTTCAACTTCCTGCTCGGTGTGTGTGCGCATGTGCCTTGGTGCATAAGAAGCCTTTCGATCACTCACAGTCCCGCTGTTCTGTCTGCGTCCCAAACACACAGGGAATGCGCTCAGCGCTGTCTCCGTGGTCCTACTGCTCGCGGCGTGTAGTGAACCCAAGTGGGCGTTCGATGCCGCCAACTCGGTCGACGTCGGGCTTTGGCGTCTCGCGGTACGTCGCCGCTATTCCGCCTATTGCTTTTCTCTCCGCTGCATGATCCGAGTGTACTTGGTGCTACGCATCGGCCGTCTAATTGCTCGACTGCCGCACAGGGCTCCGGCTTGGAGTACAAGCTCATCAACGCCGGAGTGGCGGTCGAGCACGGCGACGGTGGTGACTCCTCCATCCAGCCGGCACTGGCGGTCTACAGTCGCTTTTGGTTCGTACTGCTGCGCACTAAAGCCCAGCTTCCGATGCTCACTTTGCCGGCCCGACCAACAGTGCATTCTACGATGTGTGATGTCTGTGATCACTGCTGCCATGGTTGTGAACAGCGCCATTCCAGCGGCTGCGGCGCAGGATCTATGGTGCCAGCATCTCGCAGACTGGACGAGAGCGCTCACGGTGCTGGCGCTCATGGCTGCGATCACGAGCCTCGTGTTCAGCGTGATGGCGGCGACGGGCGTCAAGACGCCGACCTGGGACGGAGAGGGCGAGGAGACCACGCTCGTCAAGCCCCTCGTCTGCTCTCTGACGCAGGTCGTGCTCATGCTCCCAGCGGTCGTCTCCTGGCAGCGCATGGTATGGAAGTATGATGCGCAGTGCCGCGCCAAGCTCGGCATCAGCGACTTCGTGTGCATCTCGTCATCCTCCTCGCACGTGCTCGCTATCGTCGACATCCCGTTCGCGGCGGCGACGTACCTCCTGTGGCGCCTTTCACACTCGCACGCAGTGCGTCCACTTTGATATCCATCGAGATTGTAGTGGGAAGCACCCTGCTGTAGCTAGCTAGCTGGCTGGGGTTGACTGACGCAACACTTGTGGTGCAGGTCGCGAAGAATAGCGGACACATTGCTGACACTTTCACTCTCGCAGCGAAGACTGGTGCGACCTCGGACTGCTCTACGTGACAGCACTTTATGCACCATCATCCTCGATCCGCTGGCTCGCTTGCCGACACTCCACGTCCACCTGTACATCGATGCTGTTGCTCCTTTCTGTCCATGCAACGCAGACAATGTGGACGAGATCTTATCAGGGATCGCGAACGGCATCGACATCGACGCGCTCGGTTCGGACGGACGCAACGCGTTGCACTGGGCGTGCACACTCAGCCGCGCAAGCATCTGTCATGTGTTACTGAAGAAAGGAGCGTCGTTGAGCAAGAAGGACGTGCGTTTAGCATCATACTCTTCACTGTCATCAGCATGTTCACCACTCTCCGCATCATGCAAACACCTGACACTTCTTCCTCACTGCACGCTGCAGAGGGACGGGTGGACTCCTCTGCACTGGGCGAGTCGTGTCGCTAGCTTGGACATCGTGCGGCTGCTGGCAAAGAATGGCGCAGATGTGAACGTCCAGGATCGGTGGGGGACGACACCGTTAATGCTTACGGTCGTGGGTGAGACCAAAGCTGCTGCCGCGACTCTCATTGGGCTCGGCGCGGACGTCAACGCGCGAAATGTGCGCGTTCCAACTTGGCAGTCGACAGCGGTGGCTGGAGATGTCGGAACTCACACCAACGGTTGATCTTGTTCCTTAAGGTATTTGGGCAGACAGCACTGATGCTGTGTGTCGAGGCGGGAAAGCATCTCTTCCAGCTTGGCATGGTGTTTCTGAACGCTGGCGCAGACCTGAGGAGCCAAGACGCGCAGGGCATGACGGCGCTGCACTATGCGGCGTCCACCGGCAGTCTTAACCTCCTCTTCAATATGCTGCAGCTTTGCGATGAAGAGTTGGTGGACAAGCCGAACAAGGTTCGTGACTGCATTGCACAGCGATCTTCGGCAGTCAAGAGTTGGCTGGCTGCTTGAGACGCTGTTTCAACCGCTCCTTTCTCTGTACTCCGATCCCGCAGTTCGGAGAGACGATCATGCAACTCGCGGTGTTGCACCACCAGCCGCAGGTGCTGGAGCTGATTGAGAATTGGCGCAGTGGGAACCCGATCTCCTTGGCCGATGACAGAGACTCTGACGACGACGACGAAGACGACGACGACGACGACGATAATACCAGCAGCAACGACGACGACAGCGACTGAAAAGACAACGACACTGCGGCACTCAGGAATGATGCAATGAAAGTCATGTCTATAAGAAAGTTGCGGTCCTACTTGAGCTTCTCCAGCAGCAGCTTGGTGCCAGTCTGCGACTCCGTGAGCTTCTTGAGGCTCGCGAGCGACGGCTTGAGCGCCTTCGACACGATCTTCGCAGCCTCCTTCGCGCCGTGCTCCGACTCGAGAAACGCGAGCACGACGAACGAGCCGCGGTTCGACAGCGCCCACGTCGCCACGCTGTCCTTCACGGCCGCCAGCAGCGGCACCGCGAACGCCGACTCCTTGATTACGCGACGCAGACCCCAGTGCGCGATCGCGTCCGAGTAGATCGGCTCCAGCCCTTCCTCCGCAGGCTCCGCCAGCACGGCCTCGATCAGACTCGCCTCGACGTCGCTACTTGAGCTGCGCTTGAGCACCTCCACGACTACGTTGCGGCCGTCCTTCGAGCGGAGCAGCTCGTCCATGTTGGCGGCAACCATCTCCTCCAGCTTCGGCAGCAGTCCCTTGAGCACCTCCTCGCGACGCGCGTCCGGGTCCTTCTTGTAGTTCACAACCAGCTGCGACGCATCTTCGGGCGAAGGCACCATCGGCGGCGCGAGCAGCTCGATGTCGTCAGGCGACAGGTACTTGTTGTTCAGCGGACTGAAGAGCTGGAGCAGCACCTTGTGGCCCGTCGGATGCAGCGCGACGGACAGCAGATGATCGTTCAACTCCGCAAGAATCGACTTCTGCACCAGCACAGTGTCGTCGACGACGTCGAGGATGCGCATGATCACCAGGTAGCCGCTCGGGTGGTTGCACGCATCCAGCACCTTGTCCTTCAAGCACTTGATGATGCGCTTCTTGTCCTTCGGTGAGCCGAGTGAAATGCACTTGTTCACCACCCGCGCGCCGTTGCGCGTCGCGAGCAGCGCCAGCGACGCGTCGCGCACGTTCGCGACCATCTGCTGCACATCGTCGTACTCGGCGTGGCTCAGGTACTCCCAGAGCAGCGTATGCACGAACGCCAATCCGAGCAGCTGCTTGTCCACCATGCGGTTCAGAATCGACGCGAGGTGCTTGAGGATCTCGGGCTTCTTGGTCGGGTTCGCTGCGAGGATGTCGCCGAGGTTCTTCTTGTTCTCCGACTTGAAGTACGCAAACTCCTTGCCGTAGAACTCAAGCTTGAGCCCCGAGAGCTGCGACGGCTTGAGATACTCCTGCGCGTACTCGAGCACGTTCGCGGCGATGTTGTGCGTGCCGATCTGCACCACCTGACCGGTGAGCTGCTTGACGATCATGGCGCGGTCCGTGTTGCCGCCGTACTTGATCATCTTCTGCACAAGGAAGCAGCCGTACTGCATCTTGGAGAGATCGATGATGTGCTCGCGCATCTCGGCCACGCACTGCGAGCGCTGCTCGGGCTTGCCGTACTTGAGCAGCGCCTGGATGACGCGCGACGCGTCGTGCTTGGCGGCCACGTCGTACATCTTGCCCTTCACGAGCGCGAAGAGCTCGGCCACGAGCGCATCGCGCCGGCTCTTCTCCACGTCACGCTCGCGCACGATGTTCCAGATCTCCTTGGCGCGCGTCACCATCTCGTAGTGCGGGCGCTGCATCTTGCGCTGCTTCTTGGCCACCTTCTGGTCCAGGAACGACTTCTTGGCGTCCTTGTCGCCGGCAGGCGCCGGCCGCTTCTTGGCATTGAAGCCGCCGCTGCTGGCGTTGGGCTTGCCACCGCCGTTCGGCTTGGGCTTGAACTTGCCGCCGCCCGCCGCCGCCGCTGCGTGCGCGCCCTTCGGCTTCTGCTGCTTCTTGTCCGGAGCGCCCATGTCCCGCAGATCTGCTTCCGACGGTGTGTGACAGCGCAGGACGAGAGGAGCGAGTGGCGGAGTGGAGGCGCTGTGCCCTTGAGTCGTCTTTTTGCCGCACGCACACCAGTCAAAATGCGCTATCCGTGTGGACCACACGTTCTGCCAAATAGCATGAGGCTATGTGAGAGGTTCAACTTCAAAACTCTTGCTGCGCACTTGGTCACTCTCACTTCCGCGGCGCGCTCGGCAGCAGCTGCTGCGCCCGCAGGATGTGGGCGCGCGGGTCGCGCAGGCGGCTCCGGCTCTTCGCCTCCAGCGCGCGCTTGAGCTCCGCGAAGCGCCGCCCGTTCGCGTTGCGGTTGCGCAGGCGCTCGTGCCGCTCTCGCTTGCTGCTGTCGTCGCTGCTGCTGCTGTTGCTGTTGTTGCTGTTGGTGCTGGCGCCACCGCGCGAGCGCTCGTCCCCGCCGGTGGAGGAGATCGCCCTGGAGCCTTCGGTGCTGTTGTTCGCGCCTTTCTCGCGCCGTTCCCTCCGCTGCGTGCCATGCGTTGCGTTGCTCGACACGGACGCGCGGAGTGAGTGACTCAAATGCGCATGGGTCTCCGGACCAATCTCGGTTTCTCCACCTGTCCCCGCCAGCGCGCGCGCTTTATGCTGCTGCGCGGGCTGCGGCACCAGCATACGCGTCGTCTTGCCCACCTGGTACTCGAGTCGATACTTGCTGAGAAGCTTGGCGCGGAACGCCTTGCTTGCCTCGCGCTTCGCCTGCTCCGCGCGGCTCTGCTTGTACGCGGCGAGTTGTGACGGGTACTGCGTGGTCACGCGCAGCGCGCGCGACTGCTTCCGGCTCGCGTGGCCGCGGAAGAGCCGCTGCACCTTGATCGCCGGCGACTGCAGGATGCCGCGCAGCCACGCTCGCTGGCGCTTGAATTCCCGGAATACGAGCCGCGCTGTGAGCCCGCGCCAGTGCGCCTGGATGCGGCTCACAAGTGCGTACTCACGCAGCAGCATCCGGCGCGTAATCTCGAGCACGTTTGCCTCGACCTTGACGAGCGGCGGGCGTCCGCCCGAGCGCCGCACGAACTCGCGGTAGTTCCAGAAGAAGACGCTGCGCTCTGCCGGGTTCTCGTACCAGAACACGGGCGGGCGGTCCGATCGCGCCGCGAGCGCGAACTCGAGGATACTTGGATGCATTGTCTTGATGACCCGCAGACAGCGCTCGATGATGGCGCGCCGTCGCGCCTGCATGCCGCGCACGCGGGTCTGGATGCTCAGCGCCGAGCGGTTGATCGCGCGCAGGTGCCGCTCGTGCTCGACCTTGCGTCGGTGGAACTCGAGGCGCCCGAGGAACCCGCGCGCGATGCGCTGGATGAGTGTGGTGGCTGGCCCGCGCTTGCGCTCGAACTCCTTGATCGCGTTGCGTTCCTCCTCGATCTTCTCCTGGAAGCTCACGACGCCTGCTCGCAGGTACTTGGAGCTCCCGCAGCCCGCGCAGATCGGCAGTTGCTCGAACTCGCTCAAGCGGCTCGCATCCTTCTCTTCGCTGCACCGCCGTACGCGGAGCACGTTGATGAACGTCACGCTGTTGCACCGCGAGCACGTCAGGTACGGCGTCGAGGCGGTCGGGAGCGCGTCGAGCACTGCCGCGGCTTCGTGCGAGAGCGTCGCCTCCGCTGGTGTAGCCTCTTCATCTACTTCTCGTACCGCGTTCGTCTCGGCATTCTCAGCGCGACTCTCACGGGCGTCGCCATGTTGCTGCAGCTTTGTCTCCATATCTGTAGATGCGGTAGTTCGGTTGACTTGTGTGAAGTCCGCTCGAGTGCGAGCACGTGACGGCGAGCAAATGCGCGGCGCGTGTGTGCGAGACGGCTAATGCGAGACGGCTAATGCGAGTTCACTCCGAGCGAGGGCGCTACGAGCGCTCCGTAGACCGATGCACAGTCAACAGTCGTCGTCGACCGGACAAGTCGTCATGCAATTCATGTGACGAGCAAAGTATCGATTCGCATGCAAGCTACCGTTTCCATGACTCAATCGTCCTCGACAATGTCCTCCTCCATGTCATCCTCGTCGTCGTCATTGCGGTGCTTGCGTCCGCCAGAGGTGGTCGGTCGCTGGAGCGAGCTGCTGCTCTGGACTCGCAGTTGCCCCTCGTCGTCGTCATCATCGGCTGCCATCTTCCGCTCGCTCGACATGGCCTTGCGCTGCTTCTCCATCGCGCCACCTGCGACACCGAGCTTCTGCTGCACGTCTTGGATGACACGCGGGTCGACGTAGTTCTTGGCCGCAAGGCCGCGCTGCTTCATCGTCTCCATCGTCTCGAGCGCCTTGCCCATGTCTCCCTGTTCGTAGTGCGCCTCGACGAGCAGCGCGTACGCGTCGCCGATCCGGATCGCCTCGTCGATGCCCGGCTCGTCCAGCAGCTTCGTCACGACCTCAAGCATCTCGGACGGGTTCTCGCGCAGCTGCCGGCGCGCCACGACGAACTGCTCCATGAGCAGGATGCGCGTCTCGAGCGCCTTGAGCATCTTGTCTTTCGTGTCCGCGCGCGATTTGGAGAGCACCTTGACGGCTTCTTGCACGGCACCGATCGCCTTCTCGTAGTCGCGGAACTCCTCGATCTCCACCTGCGCGCAGCCGCTGTAGAAGCCCGCGAGCTGCTCGAACGCGCGCGCCTTCGTGTAGAAGCCGACGATGTTCTTCAGGACCTCGCCGTCCCGGCGCCAGTCGAGGTTCTGCAGGTAGTTGGCTGCAAGGATGAAGATCTCGTTGTTGCGCGAGACGTTGGCGAAGAACACGATCTTCTCCGTGTCGCCCGACTTGAGCAGGCACTTCATGGCGCGCAGCTTGTCGCCCGCCTGCGTGTACTTCTTGGTCGCGAGGTGGAACGCACCTTGCTTCTTGCAGCACTTGGCGAGCTTGAGCAGCAGCTCCGCGCGCTTCTTTTGCTGCACCTTGTCCCCGGCGCCGTCCTTGTCGTCCTTGGGGGGTGTCATGCGCTCCGCCATGTCCTCGGTCACCTTCACGCCGTGCTGAAAGCACACGTCGAGCGCCTCACTCACACGACCACCGATCAGCAGGAGGTGCACGGCTTTCGCGTAGTGTCCGTTCGACGTGAAGAAATCGGCGCACTTCTTGAGCAGTGCCGGCGACGTGTTCGAGCCGCCGAGCTCGTCCGTCAGGTGGTGCAGCTCCTCGAAGAGCTGCGCCTGGAAGCACAGGTCCAGCGCCTTGGCGACGTTCCCGCCCTTGTGGTAGAGCTGCACCGCCTTTTCCATCTCGCGGCGCGCCTCAAAGTACGCGGCGCACTCGAGCATGTCGCTCGCAGAGCTCATGAGCGCGAAGCTCATGAGCTCGGCGTCCATGCGGTGCTCTTTCGCGAGCCGAATCGCGTGGTTGTAGCACCCGCCAGCCGCGAAGAAGTGGATCGCGCTCGGAATGTCGTCGAGCGTCTCGAACTGCCGCGCCAAGTGATACGCGGCAGCGCGGTTCTTGGTCGTCTTGACGACCTTCGCGGCGGCCGCGAAGTCCTTCTTGAAGCACAACACGCGCACGATCGAGAGGTAGTCCTTGGCTCGCTCATAGCTCTCGATCGCGGCGTCGAAGTGGCCTTGGCTCTCCTGGAACTGCGCCCACCACACGCGCAGCTCGCGGTCATTCGACGACGCGATGTACTTCTGCAACAGCTCGAGTTTGCCCAGCTTGAAGAGCATGCGCGGGATGTCCTTCTGGTGCGTGCCCGCGTCCTCGTACGCCTCCATCGCCTGCTTCACATCGCCCAGCTCTTCGTAGTGCTGCGCGATCGCGTAGTGAGTGGTCTTGAGATGGATGCGGTCTCGCTTCGCAGCCACATCGACCGCTTTCTGCCAGAACCCGCTCGCCTGGTACAGCTTGTTGAGCAGGTCGTAGCGACCGCACTCGCGGTACAGGCGTGCGGCATCGTCGCGGAGTCCCAGTTGGATCGCGACCATGGCGATCGGAACTTCGACCTGCGGCTGCTGTGCTGCCTCCTTTACGGCCGCGGCGCCGCGCGCATGCCCCATGTTACCCAGACACACCTCCGCGACGTCCACGCGCTTGGTCTTGACGCACATATGCGCCATGTTCTCCCACACTGACGGGTTCTCGATCAGCTTGACCGACCTGTACGCTTCGTCCATGTTACCGATCGTCACGTAGTAGCAGAAGTTGATGAGCGCGTCTCGACCCTTCTCGTCCACCTTGTCAAGGCCAACGAAGTCGCGCATGATCTTCGTGCACAAGTAGCTGAACGGTTCGTTGCTGCCCGTGATAGTCTTTGATACCCCGCTACTTGTCCTCTCCTTGCTGCTGCCGCACTTCACCACGGTCGTGGGGTCGATACTCGAGCTCTTCTCCGCCTGCGCGACGAAGTACACGCGCGGCACCTGGATGCCGAGCAGCGCGCTGTACTTGAGCTCGAGGTCGAAGCTGTCCTGCATGAGCAGTCCGTGGTCGTTCGACGCGAACATGATCGTGATCTCCTTGTCCGACAACGACGGACGGGACGCGCTGCCGCCAGATCCTCCTGCACTGGTGCTGTCGCCGTCTCCTTCACGACGAGAGACAGCGTCGCTACCGCCACCAATGCCGGCATCGACCTTGCTCTTGGTGGACTCGCACGCCAGCAGTCGAGGCTCTTGTGGGTCGAAGAAGACTGAGTTGGGGCTACGCGTCGCGCCAAAGTCGTAGCGCTGGAAGATGTTGAGATCGGTCTGAAAGAGGAAGAGCACGTTTAGCGGCACGCGGATCTTCAGCGTGCCTTCGAGTTTGTCTGCGAGGATGCAGACACGCGTGCCGTCAGCGTTCACAGAGATCATGTGCATGATGGATGCCGCGGTCTCGTCACCGTACGACTCCGGGAAGTTGCCCATGCTGCCGATAGCTTTCGGATCGCGACGCGACAGATCGAAGACCCGCAAAAAGCCACGATCGGTACCGACTGCGAGGAACTTGTTCTGGAGTGACAGAAGCGACGGCCGCCCCTCGGCTTCCGTGAACGAGATGGTGTTCTTCACGACCCCTTGGAAATTGCAGATCTCCACGTGGTTCCCGTTCGTGCGATAGATAGAGTCACCGCGGATCACCAGTGCGCTCGAGTCGCATTTGAACTGCCCCACACGCTTCGTGTCGCCGTCTCGGATCTCGTACACTTCAGCTTTTGAGCCGCTCCAGATGAGCATACTTGCCGTGTCGTGGGAGACTCCTTTGATTGGCAGCGAAGTCTCGAGCGTGGATTGCGTGACAGTGCCGTCGCGGTACTTCTCGATCGACACAGTCTTCGGGTGACTTTGGATCACCGCTGTATCGCCGCAAAGCATTCGTTGCATGTTCCCTTCGTGCAAGATCACAACACCCTCTGACGTGTTCGCGTACAGCGTCGAGTACACTGGACTCCAGCCGATCCGAATGATGCTTCCTCCGACTTCGGTCGTGAAGATGATGTCCCAGCGGTACGTGGTCGTTCGGACGCCATCTTTTGTGCTTTCGGACGGAATCGTGACGCTCCGCCAGAACATGATCACGCCCTGGGTCGTCCCTGCCACGAGAATGCGTTTCCTCGGCGAGAATTCGAGGCTGTTCACCTGGTACGTCGTCGTGCTGGACTTGGGGAGACTCAACACGCTGTTTTCCTCCGCTTGGACGTCCCAGAAGCGGACAAGAGGCTCCCCAGAGGCAATCGCAAGCAAACTCGGACCCGCCCAGCGCGTCTCATGAAGACATCCGTCTCCAGCGACGCTCAGCTTGAACTTGACAGTCGCCTTGACAGTCCCATCCATCGTACCGACTTGGAACACGTTCAACTGGAGCCCGCGCGTGATCACGATGAGTCGGTTGTGCTCCTCGTAGAACATCATCGCGTCGATTGCGTGGTTGAGGGTCTGAATGTCCGTGATGTGGTCGAGGTCGTCTGCATAGTGCACCGAGCCGATCTCGCCGCCAAAGAAGAACTTTGGACATGCGAGCTGCGAGAAGTTGTCGCTGCGGCGAACGAGACAACAAGCAGCAAGGTGGGTTAGTGTGCTTCCGGTTGACATTGGAGTCGATTCAGTCAGTGCAATGCAGAAGTGCACAAGGGAGAGAACACCTTTTCGCCAGCTTTTCGCGCTGCGTCGTGCTCGTGGCGAACACGCAGTGCGTGATGCTCCCCTGGCGAGTGTACGCTTTGCTGAGTGATAGCTGCGATCGGCTGTCAACCTTCCACACTGCGCACACGCCGTTCTCGTCGGCAGAAACCAAACGGTTGCCGGCTGGAGCCCATCGCAAGAGTCCCACGCGACCGGCGTGTGGCGAGTTCACCTCACGCGCCGAGTTCTCCTTCGGGATCCAGAGTGACACCATCCCTGCCGGTGGAGTCATGCAGGGAAGCGTGACGCTACACGCGTCAACTTCCTGTCCCTGCATCATTTGCAACAGCACAAATCGACCACGTCCATGCAGACACATACCATCGCTCCAGCCGATTGCGAGCGCGCTGCCTCGAGGTTGCCACGCCATCGTCACGATGTCAGCGCTGCGCGTGTAGACTTCGTTGCCTGGATTCTTCTCGCCCTATAGGGTCGCCAGTGCATGCAAGTGTTGGGCAGTGAGAATCCGTCTGCGTTCCTGTTATCGCGTTGCGTTTCGTGCTCGGTATCACCTCAACGAGCTGCACGAACCTCGTCAGTGAAGAAGTGGACCTCGCGATTCTCCAGCGCCACGGCCAAGATCGGATCCGTCTCTCCCCATGTCGAGCACACGTGACGATGGCTCGCCGAGATCTGGACACTGTAGTCGTAGAAGAGCGCGCACATGCTTCAGCTCGACTCGCGACACTTTCGTCTTCGGTTCTTCGCGCTCGAGCAGGACCGAAGTCTCTCGTAGCGCGTCGGCGAGTCTGATCTTTCCGCTCTCTTGTCGAGAGTCGGAAGCGCGACTCTCTGGAGGCGACGTGAACCACACAAAATGTGAAGGAGACCACGATGCAGTTCAGCGACGACCGATATGCCTCGTACCAGCTCGAACAGTGCAACGAGGACCAGCGGTCGTTCAACGAGCCGCTCACGATCGTCTCGCTCGCGGCGTCGGCTGTCGTGCTCTTCGTTCGCATCCGCCACGAAGAGTACCGCAAGTTCCCCGACAATGTCTTCATTGCCTCGCTGTGAGTGCATGCATGCACATTGCAAGTTCCCACTCGATGTGCAATGAGAAGATCCTCACAACATTCGAATGCAACTAGCGGGACACTTTGCGGTCTCCACGGAAGCATGCTCATCAGCGCCGTCACAGATAGCAAAGTCGTGCTGTTGCAGACCCACCCGTGGCCGACGATCTGCAAGGTACAAGCGACGCTCATCCACTGGTTCACGTGTGCTGCAGTCTGGACTGTCATCACCGTCATGGTCACGATCTACTTGGTGCGTTTGCTACGTGCGTCCTGTGTAGCGACATCACCTGCAACGCCTCGCCTTGTTCACGCCACAACAAAAATCGCTCGCCTTCGATCAGATCGTTGTTCGTCAAGCTCCAGTGCAGCAGTTCGCCAAACACACCAAGTCCTTCTATGCAAGCCTTGCGCTCATCCCAAGTGTTGCCGTGGCGGGGTGCTGGGCCTTTGGAGGCTACGGTCCCTTTCCTGGACTCGACAACTGCTGGATCAACCAGGGCATCGATCGCGTGCTCTACTTTCACACCTTCACGATTCTCGGTGTCGCGATCAGCCTGACGCTGGGGCCGACCACAGGGCTCTCGCTCTGGCGAGCCTACCGCAGCACATCCGACCAAGCCGACTACGCTCGGATCTTTCGTGGCATGCTCATCCGACAGATGCTGCTCGCTTGCTACGGCTTCATCATGTCGATCGCGTTCCTGCTCGGTGGCGTGAACACACTGTTCCTCAAGATCGACCCGAACGCGCACAAGACGTGGTTTATCAAGCGCACGGCGTACACGTTCTGCATGTTCAGCGCGGTGAACTTCTCCACGCTCGGACTCTTCGTGTCGATCATCTTCTTCTCATCCAAGTCCAAGGGGAGAGCGATTCTGGCGGCATTGAGACGGCTATGTTGCTGTTTCGCTTCATGCTCCGAGAAGACAGGGAGATGGATGTTCCGACGACGTGTAAGCTTGTGGCGCCGTGGCTGCAGACATTCATTGATCCTTGCTGCTGGTATCGAGACTTATACTACTCACATGGACAACTCACGCTCCATGCAGAAACATGCTTTTGCAAGCGACGAAACGAGTCGGCCGAGCTTTGCACATACACACTCGAAACGCGAGTCGAGTCTACCGATCACACACGACTCGAAGTCAATGACGTCGCCTCGTTCTCCGGGCGGACGGCTCTTGTTCCCGTCCGCGTTCGATTCCGGTGCGATTGATAGTCGAAGGGAGAGCATTGTCTTCCATAGGAGCTCTACATTTCATTCACCACTCTTCCTTTCTCATGACGCCAGGCGGTCAGACAGCACTCTCGATCCCGCCTGACCCACGTGCGCGGCGATTGCAGCAGCAAGCCACGACAGTGCGTTGCGATCAATGGATCGAGATCTTGTCTGTTGCGAGACTTTTCATTGCTGAACGCTACTCCTTCGATCATACTTCTTATGCCAGGCATACACATCCACGCTGCTCGAGTACGCGCGCGAGCAACTGCTGGAGGACGAGGCGTTCGTATCCGATGCGAACACCAGCAGTAGTTTCCGCAGCAGTAGAGGAGCATCGCTCGAAGACCTGATGTTCGACACAGACAGCGTTCTGCTGCCACCATCTCCGCAAGCGACCGTGTACCGACTACACACTGAATCGCACAACGGAACTCTAAAGGCATAACCCGACCGTCGCAGTGATGGAGGCAAACTACCGAGCTGGGACGACCGACACCCCGCATTTCAGTGTAAATGCCAACGCGTCGACAAGTTACGGAACGACGTGGATGAGCAGTTCATGTGCTGATGGAAGGAATCGAGTCGATGTGGAAGCTGCTGTCGATGTTCTTCTGGTATCTCGCCTGCTACGAAGGCAGCGATGATCCTTTTTCGCCCATGTCTGCGAGCAGGTTCTACAGCGAGTGCGCAGGAACCTCGAGCGTGCTCGCGAGCGGTGCGAGCAGAGGAGACAGGATACCGCGCGACGAGTGCATGAGTGCCACCGAGTGCGCGCCGCCAGCAGACACTTGGCGCACGGGGTGGCTCCCCAAATTGAGTGCTTGCGGCAGGACAGCTGTCTTCAGTTCGGCGTCTCCAAGGCGGCCGTGGCTGGAAACAGCACAGCACAGCACAGAGCTCAGTACCCCGATGAAACAGTACCATACATACACGAGAGCATGCGGCGACACTCACTCGGCTCGACCAGCACTGTACGCGACGCCGTCCTTTGTCAAGAAGAGCGTGTGCGAGCCGCCGCACGCCGCCTGCACCACGACCTTGCCCTTGAGCGCCTCGACCTGCTGCGGCCTGTAGCGACTGCGCGTGTCTCCGAGCCCCAGGCGTCCGAACTCCCCGCGTCCGAACGAGTAGCACGCGCCAGACTTGGTCACCACGACCGTGTGCCACCCACCGCACGACACCCGCCTGCACACAGCGCGAAAGCAACAGCAGCGGTCGACGTTTAGCCTCATCGATCGCGTTTGTCCACAGTCGCAGCGCAGCACACGTTCACGCACAGCGCTGGAAGCTTGTCGAAGAACTCGATGCGCCGCGGCGTCTGCACGTCCGAGGTCTGACCGACGCCGAGCATGCCGTAGTCCTCCTTGCCCCAGATGTAGACAGCGCCGGATGCCGTCACCGCGGCCGAGTGGAACGCGCCGCACGCCACCTGCACCACCTTCTCGCCCCCGAAACCCTCGACGCGGTGCGGGCGACTCGTGCCGAGCATGCCGTCGTCGTCCGAGTCGCGCAGCCACTCGCGGTCGATGCCGAGCTGCCCGCTGTCGCACCGCCCCCACATGTACACGTGCCCCTTGTCCGTCAGCGCCGCCGTGTGCGCGCCGCCTACAAGTTGAGTCGTTTATCGTCAGAGCCTCCTGACCACTTACGCTCTGCAATGCACAGGACACAGAGAAAGAACCCGCGCCCGTGCACGCACCGCAGCTGATCTTGACGATCTTCTCCTCGCTGCCGTCCTGCAGCACGGGGCACTTGACCGGCAGCGCCTGATGCGGGTCGATCTGTCCCTTTGGCAGCCCGAGCTGTCCCCAGTGCGCCTCTCCCCACATGTACAGCGTGCCTATCGCCAAGCATTCGTTCGTTCGTCACGCTGACAGACGTGACGAACGTTCGCTTGCGCCAGCGACATCGTCTCATCACCATCCGACGCACCGTCGCGCGTCACCGCCGCCGAGTGGCAGCCGCCGCAGGAAATGTAGTCGACCACGAGCCCGCGCTCCTCGAAGAACGCGATGCGCTTGGGCGTGTTGGAGCTCTTGAGGTCGCCATGACCGAGCTGCCCCATCTGATTGAGTTCCCCCGACCACGCAAGCCATCTTAGCGATGTCTTCCAATACTTTTCGCGCCCAATAAAGACGCAGCGGACCCTACCGATCCCCATCCCCAGGAGAACACCGCGCCCGTCGCCGTGAGCGCCATCGTGTGGCGTGAGCCGCACGACACGGCGGCCACATCGACACCGGCGAGCGCCTCGATCTGCTCGGGCAGGTGGGCAGCCGACACGGCGTCCAGTGAGCTCAGCGCCGAGCGCTTCTCGCCGCGCGCCAGCTGTCCGTCGTCGTTGCAGCCGAAGGCCACGACCGCGCACTCGCTTGGCGGATGCGGCGTCGTCATCGTCAGCGAGACTTGTCCGGTTCCGATTGCAACTAGCGTTGGTTGGATCAGGGGAAAATGACAAATTAACATGCAGCCGATAGTGTGAGTAGCATCTTCCTTCTTTTTATATTATCAATTTTGTGAAACGCATTTCAAACCCATGTACTGATTTAACGTAAAACAAGTCAATTGTCTTAGGAACATCGACTCCTCTTCACTGAAAGTGGCTCGCCTTGCGCCAAGTCAGAACTCCCTTGCAACGGATACCGACGGAGAAAATTGCGTCTTGCGTTACTGTCGGAAGAAGCACACTAGGAAGTGTGACGATGAGATCTTGGACGCTCACAGAGAGTCTACGTGAACGTGAAACGCGACGCATGTCAGCCATTCCGATGCACACACCATCGATATCCACAACTGCTTCCATTGCGTTCAGCTGGGACGACTTGAAAATCCTCAGCGAATGGCAACGAACGACTGATTGTGCATGTGCTCTTTCCAACCTGCCTCGTCAACAACTCCGCTGTCCTACTACACATAATCGAGTCTCTGCTTCTCACATCCCGACTTGCTCACATCAGGCTGACTGGATAAACTGGTGCAGCTTCTCGACCACATACGACATCGTCACTCGATGCGACGGGTCCGACGCACACATCATGCGCACCAAGTTCCACTGCACGCCGTTCATGCTTCCAGGCTGCGGTGGAAACATGCCTTTCCTCAACCGATACCGCACAGATACGTCGAGTGTCGAGCGACCCCATGGTGGCTCTCCAGTGGTCAGCTCCACGATCAGCATCCCGAACGAATACACGTCTGACGCCGGCATCAACCGCTCGCCACGAATGTACTCCGGAGACCGCCACTGCACTGCTCCCTGTCTCTTTGGATCGACTGTCACCTCGGCGCGGTTCACGATCGAGCTCAAGCCAAAGTCGATGATCTTCGCGTCCCCGTTCGCGCCGATCAGCACGTTGTCGCACTTGAGGGCGTTGTGCACCACGCCCTGCTCGTGCAGATACTGCAAGCCGAGCGCGACCTGGTGCAGCAGCTGCCACCCTCTCGCCGCGTTCGCCTCACTCTTCTTCACATACTGAAGGAGGTCGCCATTGCCGGCGCGCTCGCACACGAAGTACCGCTTGCCGACGTCGCATGCGCCATACAGCTTGAGCACGTGCGGGTGACGCAGCGGGAACCACACGCGCAGCTCGTGCAGGAACAGGTCGCGGCTGTACGCGCCTCCATCGTTCTCGTACCCCATGAACTTGACCACCACGGGTGTGTTGCGCCACGTCGCCTTGAACACGTCGCCGAATGCGCCTCTGCCGATCCGATCCGCGCTCGGGTTGTACCTGAGATCGTATAGGTGGATGCGCCACGGTTGGTTCTGCTCGCTGTCTACCTGGGGTGTACTGGTAGCAGGAGCTGCATCATCATCGTCATCTCCAGTGCGTTGACGCGTGGTGTTTGTGTTGCCCAGAGCATTACCTAGCACCGGGAACCGCTCGTTCTGTTCGTTCGTCTCGAATTGCACGATTTTGACAGCTTCACTGGCTGGTGGATTTGTATCTGTCTGGAGCGTGACACCTGGAGCTGATGAGCTTCCATTTCCAACGTTCTCCGTATCACAATTGTCGTGCACTAAAGTAGAAGCAGTATCCGACTCGCTCAAGCTATCTTCGTAATCGGAGTCGTCTCGCCATTCGTGGATCGAGTCCACCGTCAGCGGCGACATCAGCTCGAGCACCTCGTCCAAGCGTCTGTGGAACACGTGGCTGCGCAGCGACACCCGCTGGCTCTTTGCGCGGTGTAGAATTGACAGCTTGCTTACACTGACGCGCAAGAACCAATCGAAACGCTCCAGCACAGCCACGTATCTCTCG
>JAASFW010000431.1:0-18705 GCA_023334005.1 Globisporangium orthogonon
ACCGCATCCCGCTGACGCGTCTCGGCGCCTCGCGCGCCATCAAAGTGCTGTACAACGGCGCCGAGACGAGCGCCGCGCTGCGTCTGCTGTGCGAGCGCGCGGTGGCCGCCGTCGAAGGCACGTGAGTGGGCGCATAGAGCGACCAGAGGAATGAGACTGCGAGAGCCTCGAGCGCCGCATTCCACGTTCTCGTGGCTGGTCTCAGGTGATCTGGTGGTCAACCTGTTTGTGCAAACAATGTCAGCAGCTCAGTATACATCTTCGAATAGGCTCAAAGCCCTACCATAGCAGTCTTCCAAGCTTGTCAAACAACTTATTTGCTGACGAGCACCAGCAGCTCTCTCCCCACAACAGCATTCTGCCGAGTATGGCGCAGACGCAGACGCAGACGCAGACGACCCCAACGTCGGCGACGTACACGCGGAGCTTCGCGATGGACTTTCTGCTTGCGGGCGTGGCCACGGGCGGCGCGTGCGTGGTCTCGAACCCCATGGAGGTCGTCAAGACGCGCATGCAGCTGCAGGGCGAGCTGGCGCAGACAGCCATAACCTCCGTCACGGGCGGCACCGCCACGCCCACCGTTCGCTACCGCAACTTTGCGCACGGCTTCTACACTATCGCGCGCACCGAGGGGATTGTGGGCCTGCAGCGCGGGCTGCTGCCGGGCATGGCGTACCAGGTATAGTAGTAGGTATCGGAAAAGAAGGAAGGAGGAGGAGGAGGAGATAGTGATGGCGCTCACGCCTGCCTGTCTGCATGTGTGTGCGGGAGGCAGACGTTTCTGAACGGCCCACGTCTCGGACTCTTCGAGCCGATCCAGAAGCTCTACGGCGCCACCGACCCGACGCACTTTACGTTCCCGCTGCGGAACCTCGCGGCCGCGGCGACGTCAGGTACGTAGTGTAGCTCGGAGTGGTGTGGTGTGGTGTGGCTATGATGACCAGTTCGCTGATATCTGTATGCGTGATGCTGGATGGATGGATGGAATGGATGGAACAGGGCTCATCGGCGCGTGCATCGGTAGTCCGTTTTTCCTCGTCAAGGCGCGCATCCAAGCGGCGAGCTCCAGCGCGACGATCAACGCGCAGTACGCGTACACTGGCATGGTGCGGGTCGCTCTCTGCTTGTCGAGTCGCGGTAGCTAGGAGATGCAGGTCGAGTGTATAAGTGCTGATGCTCTGCTGGTGCGGCGCGCTCGTCAGATGGACGGCTTTCGGCACATCCTGCGGACGGAGGGCGTGAAGGGCCTCTACCGTGGCATGTCTGGGGCGATTCCGCGAGTGTCGGTGCGTGCCACTTTGCACCTCCGAAGTCTTCGTCGTCATCGAATCTTTTGCATTCGTGATACCTAACTCAGCGCACACGCATGCTTGGCTGCAGATCGGCTCGGGCACGCAGCTCGCGACGTACACGCAAGCGAAAACGCTGGTGATGGCGGCAGGCATCGAAGAAGGCGTGAAGGTGCATTTGGGCTGTACGTCGCTGTCTCTCTTTCTCTCTGACTGTATGCTTCTGTCTGCTTGCAAGGATGTAATGACTCACGTCTGTGGTTGCTGGTCATGTAATCTCTGTCATCTCCAGCGAGCATCGTGAGCGGACTCGTGGTGACGACCGCAATGAACCCGTTCGACGTCGTGTCCACGCGCCTGTACAGCCAGAAGGTGGTGAACGGCAAGGGCGAGCTGTACGCAGGCGTCTTCGACTGCCTCGCCAAGACGTTCCGCGCCGAGGGCATCCGTGGCTTCTACAAGGGCTGGGCGGCGCACTACTTCCGCCTCGGGCCCCACACCGTGTGCACATTCGTGTTCTGGGAGCAAGCGAAGAAGTTTGCGGCCGACCACGGCTATTGAGTGGAGAACGACGAAGTGAGTCGGCGCGACTTGCGTGGCGCTCCCACGCGCGTGTCCGCATAGAGAAGGAGAGGCGCGAGAGCAGGAGATGCAGGTAGAGCAGGTCGCGAGATGTGTCTCCTCCAGACAGGAATGGACGAGTGATGGTGTACGCGAGTGTTAGTGATGTCGTGACCACCTTCATGATGGAGAGGATGTTGACATGCGTGGGTGGCAGCGGCTCTGGCGTGCTGGTGTTCTCTTACAGCGTGGCGATGTTGACCCTCGAGAACGAAGGAGCGGTGAGTAACCAGCCCAGGTGCCAGGCGCTCACTCTTCATTCTGCATCGCGCACTCTCGACGACGACGACGACGACGACAAACTCGCTCAGACAAGGCAGCATGGTGACGCTGGTGTGTGCTGTCGTCGGGGCGGATGGTGCAGTGTTTGCAGTAGATGTCGACACGAACAGAAGCGTGTCCGACTTGAAGCTGGCTATCAAAGCGTGCTGTCCCGAGATCGTGCAGTGCAACGCCGAGCTGCTGGCGCTCTACGCCACCAAACGCGGTGGCGGGTTCAGTGCGGGCGACGATAACTCATGGCTCCGGGCTGATGGCGACGACGCCAGAGCGCTCAAGAACGGCAGAGTGACTAACAAGATCAAGAGCTTCCTGCGCGATGAAGTGTCGATGACAGCGGCATCCCAGCTCGGCTCGCATGCATGCTTCGGCGCGGACTTCGTGCCAACGAGAGGCGACATCCACATCCTTGCCGAGCTACCGAAGGACTCGGAGGACGTCGTATACTTTAAGCGTGCGTCGATCGGAGTATCGCTGCTGAATCCGAGCAATGTGCAATGGTCGGCTGACGTCTGTCGATGCGTGTCGCTCACTGTTCGCTCTCTTATGCCATCGATGCTGCTTAGGACACCTCAAGTGGATCAACGTGCTATACTTCTTCGCCGGGCTGATCATCCTGGCGTCGGCGTGCGCCACCATGTCAAGGAGCGGACTCGGCGACATCGTGATGCTCTGGCTGATCTTCGTCACTGCAGTCGTGGTTGTCCAGCACTTCGAACGAGAGATCGCGCACGGCAGAGCCGAGCTCACGGAGGCGTATCGACACATGGGCTACGAGTCGATTCCATGAGATCCCGTCGATAGCAGCAAATCAAGTCGGCGACAGGTCGAGACCACGTTCACCCTGAGGCGCTGGGTGTACACTTGTACCGCTCAAACATGTGCAGTAGTCCGTTCGCTGTTGTTGTGCTGAAGATCGTCCTGCGCTCTATCTGTTCTCCATCTCTTCCTTCACCTTGCGCTGCACCTCGAGGTTGCTGCTCTGCTTGAGCAGTTCGCGCACAGCCATCGTTGCGTACGACGACGAGTCTGAGTAAACAAACAACGCCAAGCGCACAGGGGATGTCAGCTGATCGGCACCTTCGACCCAACACAAAGCGGCGGCCAAACGTAGTACTCACTCAGCTGGAAGTCCAGACACAGCGCGCGGAACTTGGCGCCAGGAATCGACGCCTGCACTGCTTTGCCCTCCAAGCGGTTGACATCCGTCTCGAGCAGCGGGATCGTCGGATCGTCGTACCGCTTGATCTCGTGCGAGACACCAAGAGGTTTCTTCAGGATATGGCGGAACGAACCAGGAAGGTGGTACTCCGAGTTCGTCGCTCGCTCCAGCGACTCGAAGTTCACGCCGTCTGCGTCCAGGATCTCCTGGTACTGAGCGCGCAGACCGTTCTCCGGGTACACGATGTCATATCCTGGGAGTGGAAGCACAACGTCGTAGATCGAGTACTGGTCGATGTTCTCCGCAGTCACGACGTCAGGTGCTGTCACAGCAGCAGAGGAGGCGCCAGCGTCGACCTTCTGCTTCTTCGCCGCACGCTCCTGCTCACCATCACCAGGACTCTCATCGTCACCGAGAGGAGCACCATCGCCATTCTCGTCGTCCGCTACGAACTCGTCGAGGAGAGCAGCCGCGTCGTGAGGGATGACGAGATCACCAATGACCGGTGCATCGTTCGCGAACTTGCTGACCCGCTCGCTCACGACCATGTTCCAGACGAAGCTCTGGTACGAGTGCGTGTACATCTATGGACAAGAGCGAGAGACACAAGCACATTAGACATCTCCATTGCACGCATGAGATCAGCTCAACACACAGCACAATATTACAACACACCATGCGAAGGTGGCGCGGGATGCACTGGATTGCCGCAGCATGCGCATCCAACCCGTACGTCTGCAAGCCCTGCAAGAGCGCACGCTCGGCGATGAGGTACGGTGGCAATGCTCGCAGCGCCGCGTCGATGTCCTGGTCCTCCTGGAACCGCTGGCGAGCCTCTGCAATCTTCGTCGCGTCTCCTTCTTGCGGCTTCATGATCAAGTCCACAACCTGCTTGTAGTCGCGCTTGAGGATCGCGCGGCCGATCTCGTGGGTCGGAATCGACTTCGTGCCGAAGCGCTGCAGCCCAAAGTAGTTGATGAAGCCAAGACGAGACCAGCTTGCGACCGCCGCGTGGATCTGCTCGTCCGACACAACGTCATCGTCCGGCAAGCTGCGGATCGCCAGCGAGAATCGGTTGCCCTCTAGGTCGCCCAGATTGAGCTTGTCGCGCACGTACTTGGCGTTGCCGACAAGGAAGTTAAAGCTCTCGAGGTCACGACCAGCACGATTCAGCATCTCCAGGCGCTCCATGGATCCGCGGTAGACTGTGCAGAACTGCGTCGTGATCCCGCGTTTGTCTTTCGTCCCGGCGTAGCTGAACGCCGAGACGTTAACGCCCATGGCTTTCGCAAGCTGGCTCATCACGCTGTTCGTCTCCATGTTGCGCTTGTGGAGCACGAACTGGAGGTAGTCTGGACGATCGCTCGGCCACTTGTTCTTGCCACGCTGATCCATGTCTTTGCGCTTCTTGCCGCCCACGGTCGTGCGCCGCACTCGGATCACTGCGGCGCCACCATCCTTCCCGGGAACTGTGTCGGACACCACCAGATTTTCCCCGAACTCGCGGATGAGCTCGTGCACCGCTGTGCGGCTCTCCTTCGTGTCGATCACAGGGAAGAAGAACGGCGCCGGCTCTGAAGTTGTCTGCTTCGCTTCCGACTCATGGGACTTCGAGCCACTCGTACCTGCAGGTGCCTTGCTATCCTTCGCTGTGGCCGACGCCTGCTCCGCTAGGATCCCCACCATGAACTGCTCCAAGTCCAGCGCCGTGGCATCGCCGCAGATCGCCGCAATCTTGAGCTTGAGCTCCGCGATTCTCGCGCGCTCGAGTCTCTCATTCTGCAACCGCTTGATGCGATTGAACATGCCAAGCAAGCGTCCGGCGAGGTTGCCCACGAGCGCGTGCACCGGCGGCGGGATCGCCATCTTGTCCGCCGCGCCGCCATTGCCGTTGCTGCTCTTGGCCGCGTCGTTCAGGAACGCAAACACGCGCTGCTTGAAAAGCTCGCTGACCTTTTGCTCCCGCCCGCGCGCGCGCGCCGACGTGAAGCGCTTGACATCTGTGAGCTGCGCCACGGTGCCGTCGCGCGCCACCTCACGCACGAGGAAGTCCGAATAGCGCTCTTTCACGGTTCCGTGGAAGCCCGCGGTTGCCGACCCCAAGAACTTCCGGATGCCCACCACGTGCTCATCTACGCTCTTGGCAGCGCCGTCCATGTACCCAGGCGCGCGGAAGTCGGTCTCTGATGAAGCGCGTCCACCGCCTCGTCGTCCTCCATTGCGTCCACCACCGCGTCCGCGCCCGCGGCCAGAGCTTGAGCCCGAGCTAAAGCGCGCGCGGCCGCCCATCGCAAGCAACTGGCAGTGGTGGCGGTCGGCGGCGCGCGGGAGCAGCAGCAGGAGCCGCAGCGTCGGCGGCGGCGGCAGCGGCAACCTTCCGAGGGCGCTGATGGGCTCGCCACCAGCCAATTTATTCCCGGAATTGTGATTCGCAAAGCGTCCTTTCGGTCCACTTTTCGACAATTGAATACAAATATCCAGTAAGAATGTCGACCAGAGACGGTTGGCTGGTCCATCACTCATCTACTGTCAACAACAGTAGGCGATCTGTCATCGGTCGATCGACCAGCGCATAACCCACCCCATCCATGGCGGACGCGCGACGAGAACGAGCGCGCGGCGGCCGCGGCGGCCGAGGTGGTGGCGGCGGACGCAATGGCGGACGCAATAGCGGACAGAGCCAGGCGGGCGGCGGCGGCCGTGGCTCCAACTGGTTCAAGGGTGAGGGCTACAACGACCACGAGGCTGTGTCCATCGACGAGCAGGTGGTGGGCATCTCCGGCTTCCTGGCGCCAACCCACCGGGGCTTCGGCGGGCTCGTGAAGCAGCGCTTCTCAGACTTTCTCGTGCGCGAGCTCCCGCGCGGCGGCGGCGGCGGCACGCCCGTGGCGCTCACGAGCCTCGCGCGCAAGAAGAAGCACGTGAGCGCGAGCTTCCAGGAGCTCGTGGCAGCCTTCAGCGGCGCGAGCGAGCAGGACGGCGACAAGAAGGAGCTCCTGGATGCACTCGCTGAGCGGCTCGGGCGCCGCGGCCACCAGCTCAAGCTCGACGGTGCGCGCGCCGCGGAGACCCGCGACATGCGCCGCATGGTCGCGCTCGTGACGAACGAGCTCGGCAAAAAGAAAGGCAAGGACTTCGAGAACTTTATCGAGCGCGTCGCGCAGCTCAAGCACGCTGAGATGGAGCGAACGACGGGTGCTAGCGGGGAAGTAGCGGGGGTGAAGCAGGACGCGGAGCAGGAGGAACCCGTGTTCTACATCGGCGGCCTGAACGAGAAGAGCGAGCGCGTGTTTCTGCATGAGACCATGCGACGCTACGGCAAGGGACTCGTGGTCGCCGACACTATCACGTCCGAGGACCAGAGCCAGGTGATCCGCGTGCGTCGCGCGTTCTTGGTCGGCGAGGCCAAGAAAGGGGACCGTGATGTGCGCAAGTCGTGGCCGATCGATCAGCGTGTGTTGCTTGCGGCTGCATCTGTGATGAATACGATACGTCCTTGCGTGGCACCTAACGCTCTGCATGTGTGTATATATGTGTCTGCATGTGTGCGAGCAGCCGAGTACCTTCAGTTCGTGCTCTACCGGCGCAACAAGGACATCGTCGCGGTAATTAACCAGATCGCGTCGATGCTCAAGGTAAACCCATCAATCTTCTCGTACGCTGATCCGAAGGAGAAGCGCGGCATCGTCACGCAGCTCTGCACAGCGTACCGCCTGCCTGCCGAGAAGCTTCAGTCGCTGCAAAAGTTCCACGCAAACAAGCCGCTCGACGACTACCAGTACCTCATCGGCGGGAATCTCAAGTACGTGTCAGAGAAGCTCGGGCCAGGAGACTGTCTCGGCAACAGCTTCTCGATCGTGATCCGCGCGCTTGCGAAGAAAGACCTGGCAACGCCGGAAGAGATGCAGGAGACGGTCGCACACTGGCGCGCGACGGGCTTCATCAACTTCTTCGGGCTGCAGCGCTTCGGGACGTCGGCGACGCCGCTCCATCTCGTCGGCCGCGCGGTGCTGCGCAAGGACTTCAAGCTCGCGGTACTCCTGCTGCTGCGACCGCAAGACGGCGAGGCGAGCAAGATCCGGGAAGCGCGCGAGCACTTCCGGCAGCACAAGGACGTGGCTGCGGCGCTGCGCATGCTGCCGCCATACTTGATATCGGAGCGCGCGGTCCTTGAGGGACTCTTGCAGCACGGTGCGGACGCGAATGAGCTCGCGTTCCGCAACATCCCGCTCACGAACCGCTCCGCGTACGTGGACGCGTACCTCAACTACGTCTGGAATGAGATGGCGAGTCTGCGCATCGCTCAGCTGCCGCGTGACCGCGCTGTAGTAGGGGACTTGGTGTTTGCGAAGGCAGACGAGATCAGTCGCGACGCAGATCCCAACGAGCCAGCGGTGAAGAAGCAGAAGCTCGCAACAGACGGCAGCAGCAGCAGCAGTACTGCCACCAGCGGAGCACCAAGCAGCAGCTCGCAATCGCGTGCGCCGGGGATAGATTCAAAGCGCGTGATCGTGCTCACTGAGGCGGATGTGGACAAGTACACGATCGAAGACGTGGTACTGCCAGTGCCCGGCTACTCGGTCGAGTTTCCCACGAACGAGGTCGGAGCCGCGTACCAGAAGATGCTCACGACCGACGGTGTCGACTTGGCTTCTTGGCTCGGTGCCAGCGCACAGCATCAGTACCAGCAGCTCGGTGGTTCGTACCGTCACGTCATCAAGAAGCCGTTCAATGTCTCGGCCCATGTGACCGAGTACGAGAACATGAACACGCCGCTGCAGCTCACGGACGTGGACCGCCTGCTGAATCGCAGCCTCGGGAGCTGGGCGGTGGCGGCGTCTGCACGAGTGACAGCCCCGGAGGAAGCGAGTGCTTCGGAAACAATTACACCCGACGCCGCGAGCGACGAGCTCAAGCAGCAGCGAGTACCGAAGAAGGTGCAGCGGGCACTGGTGCTCAACTTCTCTTTGGATCACGGCTCGGACGCCACGATCGCTCTGCGCGAGCTGATGAAGCAGAGCAGCAGCATGCACATCCAGTGGCAACTTGCGGACAAGGCGCACCGAGCGTCGGGGATGGCGACAGGAGGGCCAAGTTCGGACAACAGCAAGCCTGCGGCCGGTGGTGGTGGCCCACAGAGCATCGCGAGCGGCTCCAAACGGCCGAGAGGCGGTGTGCTCGTCAGTGCGACAGGCAAAGCCGACAAGAAGATTATCGCGCAGAAGAAGACGCAGGTGTCAATTGGTCGGCCCGGCTTCAGCCTCGGCAAACATTAAGAGTTAGCGCCCCCGGATCTCGCACACTAAAGAACTAGCTGGAAGCGAACGGCGAGTCCTGCGAGCGGGACTTGAAGACGAGGCGCCGGATCGAGAACGAGAGGAGCACCTCGGCAGCGAGGAAGATGGCCATGGTGGTCCCGATCGCGGTCGTCCAGCGCGAGTCCTTGCAAGTGTGCGAGAGTCGTCGAGCAGCAAACAAACAAAATAGTTAGAACTACCAGCGCCACTCATGAGAGCCAAGTCAGAGAGAGAGAGAGAGAGAAAGAGATCAGCAGCACCGCGGACGTACAACGACGCACTGCTTGGTCGCCGGGTCGAGAGACTGGAAGTAATACACCGAACAATCTGGATCTGTACGCGGACAAGGAGCATCGAGAGTGAGTGAAGTCAGCCTCTCATCGTTGTCGACGACGCGAGTGGAGCAGGTCGAGTTGACTGATGATCCCTACCTTGGCACGCATTCAGGCGATGAATGTACTGCTGCTGACCGATGCACTGAACAGGATGCACGCACGTTGCGTACGCTGCAGTGGATGCGGTGGGGTCATCTTCGTCATCTGAAGTCGACTCGTTCGACGTCACGCCATCGTGCTCGTCCGTAGCGAGACTTCGGATGCCAGTCTGCTTGGTTTCTCCGTCGACAACGACTTCGTCGAACGCGTTCAGCACCATAGCGCCGAACACGACTGGCGCTTGGAACATGTTGAATAGCGGCAGCGAGAGCGAGCCGTGGATCCGGTAGCGCTGCGCGGTGGCGACGTCTTGGTCGAGCGGAGTGAACATGGCGGCGCCGTTCTGAATGATCGATCCTGACCGCTGTATGCAAAGTCGCGTCAAGCCGCTTTGCTTCAGCGATGGCGCATTCGTGGCGCTAGCGTTCTTGGGTGTCGTGGCGACTTCGAGCTCGGCAAGTACAAGCCGCTGCAGCGGGATCGAGAGCTGGTATCCGTCAACCGACATTGCGAAGACGATGTTTGGCAACGCCGTGGTGCTCGAGATCTCGGCGAGTTTGAGCTCGTCATTGTACCTCAGTCCCAGCCACCCAGCGAGCTAGTGAATGCACCATGCGAAAGGAGCGCGTGAGTGGAGCTTTGTGTTGCGTTCGTGCATCTCTGCGTCTTACCGAGTCGAAGAACTGCTGTGGAAGGACGAGGCACGGGACGTTGAAGTCCACAACGACATCCCAGTTGCCCGAGAACTCGCCGAAGATGTCCACATCCTTCGCTGTCTGCGAAGACACAGAGGAGCTTTCGTCCTCGGCTGTGAGTGTCGGCGCGCACCGGAAGAACGCGCGATGAACTTCTCGAATACGAACGACACAGACAGCACATCACACAACGGCAGAATACATGTCAGCGAAGTTGCTGTGCTGCGAGTTCACAAGATCTACATGCAGTACGCTCCGTACTCGGAAACGAGATCCCTTGACTGTTCGTGTCATCGTCGTCGCTGACGATCGGCGCGAGTGGCTCACTCCAGATCAGCTTGCGCTTGCCGCCTCCGTTATTGTTGCTGGTGGGGACAAACCCATTCACAAGGTCTTCTTCTCCATTCTCAGCTCGGATGTCGGCATCCTCCTCCTCGCTGTCAGCGTCTCTTGATGAGCTTGCATTGTAAAATGTGAGCGCTGCGACCTTGGAACTCGCGTTGAAGCCGCGATACGAGTATTGCTGGCGAGTCGAGAGGCTTTTGTGAGCACCACCACCACCACCCCTACTGTTGTCGCTCCGGAACATGCCCCAAAAGTGCGAGTGTGTGGGTCGGAACGCGAACCCGACGCCAATGAAGCCGCTTGCTCGGGCTCCGCTTTGAGAGTGACCAGCACAAGCAGAGCCACGCAGACAAGACAGAGTGAGTCCGAGAGCAAACAGTGAAGGGAGGTGCGAGAAGCTGCTGTCTTCGCTCAACGTAGCAAAACAACTCGGACGTACGTGAGGAAGTACTGGATCGACGCGGGGCTGAGCCACTGCCTCTTGATCGCGAAATACCCAAGCGGGATCTTGCCTTCGAACTCTAGCGCCGGCACACTCACTTCTCGCATCATGTAGTCTTGGACGATGAGTCCCTGCAGCTGGAAGCGCAGCAATCGGCGCGCGTAGTCTGCTTGCAGAAACATCACACACGGCGAGAATCGTGAGTTACAAGGTGCGGCGAGCGTCGCTGAGACAGCAGCGAGCGCACCGAAGTCAATCTTGGGGGACACGAGCGCGTCGGCGCCGACGGGCAAGTCCGAGCAGAGCAGGATGCCGTCCAAATCTGTCGATTATCATCACGAGGGTCAACACGCGTCATGGAATCGCTGTTTGCACAGGCCTTTGAGGCTCTGGCGCTCGCACCAGTGGTGAGGATGAGACGAAAGCTCTCGTCGTCGACGTTCACGGTCAGCACCGGATTGCTGTTCGCCATCTTGACCCTCGACTTGAGGCTTTCGGCATCGCTCGGACGCGCAAGTAGGAGAGCGACAGCCGCAATCGCAGCCACGAGAGGAACGAGCAGTGAATGTGGCCGCGAGTGATACGCCGACATGCTGCGTGCGGTTTAGGCGGAGCGGAGCGAGGCTTGATGCTGAAGCGCCGCGAGTCACACTCGAAACGGTGCGGCTCCCGAAAAGGGTCACACTCGCAATTCGCAACTCGCCGTCGCCGCGCGGAGTATCTGCTCGCCAGTCAGCCAGCACCTTTCTCCTCCTTCTCATCGCCATGTCAAAGGAGACCGACAGCGAGCACGAACAGCAGCAGCAGCAGCTGCAGTTCAAAGTGCGTTCCACCTATGTCACGTGTGCGGGGGAACTGTGTGTCTCTGTGTGTGTCTGAACGAAAGAAGGATCGTCTCGCGTTCTTGTCTCCAGGTGATCATCCTGGGCGACGGCGCTGTCGGAAAGACGTCGGTGGCCATGCGGCACACGGAAGACAGCTTCTCCAATGTCTACAAGCAAACGATCGGGCTCGACTTCTTCCTCAAGCGCCTCGCGCTGTCGGGTACGAAGCCGGAAGCGAGCGGTTTGGATTCGCGACATCCGAGCTGACGAACTTCGAGCGCAGGCGACACGCAGGTGACGCTGCAGATCTGGGACATCGGCGGCCAAAGCATCGGCGGCAAGATGCTCAAGAACTACATCTTTGGCGCGCAGGTACGTGCTGCTCGTCTCGTGAAAGTTGGTTTAAGTGTGACGATATCGCGCTGGGCTGGGCTGGGCTGTCTGGGTGGCTGGCTCACTGGCTGGCTCGCGGACAGGCGGTGCTGCTCGTGTACGACATCACCAACTACGAGAGCTTCCAGAACCTCGAGGATTGGTATCGCCTCGTGCGGCGCGCGTTCGACGACGACCACATGCCGTACGTCGGGCTCGTCGGCAACAAGCGTGCGTTCGGGGATGCATGTCGTGTTTCTTCTGCCTTGAACCACCCGAACACTGCTCGCTGCTGACGAACACGTTCGTGCCCACCAGTCGATCTGAGCCACCTGCGCACTGTCAAGGCCACCAAGCACAAGCAGTTCGCCGAGGAGAACAACCTCAAGAGCTTCTTCGTGTCAGCCAAGACCGGCGACCACGTGAACGCGACGTTCCGGCAGGTCGCGGCCGATCTCGCGGGCATCGCGCTCTCCAAGTCGGACCTCGACGTCGAGACACCGGTGCTCAAGGCGCAGATCGTGAACCACGAGCAGAACGATCCAGACGTCAAGAGTGTCGACATGCGCGCCAAGACCACCAAGTGCACGCTGCAGTAAGTAGCTCCGAGTCGCGTCGCGACATAGCAGCAGCAGCAGGAGACGACCCACCACTACACAACCGCTGGTTATCTATCAAGTGTTACATTGACGGATGTTGTTACCCCTGGGACGAGTGCACATCTCCAGCGACCGCGACGACGCCTCCCATTCCCCTTCCTAGGCAGATAGAGAGAGAGCGAGAGAGCGCGCTCACGCAGCCGCCTTCAAGGAGCTGCTACTGCTAGGCGACCATAGGCTTAGTAGTCGCCGCCGCCGCCGAACATGTCCATGGCACCGCCCATGTCGGCCTCCTCTTCCTCCTCCTTCTCCTCCTCAACCGGGGCCGCCGCCGCCGCGCCGCCCGCCGCCGCGCCGCTAGCCACCGCGGCACCGCCGCCGCCGAACTTGGCGAGCTTCTTGGAGCCGGCCGCGATGATCTTGTTCACGTCCTTGCCCTCGAGCTCCGCGAGCACCTTGTCGAGGCGGTCGGAGTCCACCTCAACGCCGACCGACGAGAGGATCTTGGTCACGTCCGCGGCCGACGGCGCGGCGTTGCCGCCGAGCACAGCGAGGAGGTAGGCAGCAATGTAACGCATCTGGGGGCAACCGAGGGACCGAGCAGAGATCGACTCGTTAGTGGAACCCTACAGTCGGCCTCGCTGGCCCATGGCAGCACACACAGCGAGCAAGCACCCACCTTGAATCACTTTTAAGGTGTCTTTCGGACTACCAGACACAAGATGGATGCTCGTGCGCTTCGCGGCGCTGCTGTGCGCGCTGGGCGTTGTTGCCAGGAGAACCAACCAACCGGTTTTCTCCCGCTACAAGCACGCGCCCCTCTCTACACGGGCGAGTTCACGCCAGCTCGCCAATCACAAGCGAGCGCTGTAATGTAGGCGAATGCGCCTCTGCAAGATAAAGACTCGCAAAATGAGACAGCAATACCACAGTATTCATGAATAGGACTTTTCAACATCGATTATATACCCGAATGAGCACAAATGGGCGAGCTAATTGGAGGATATGAGCATCCCCAAATCACTGGACGCGAATGAGTCGGAAATTGAGCTCGTCGACTGGCGCTGGCAGGTGACAGGGTGCCATTGCTCTTTTGCTGCCTCGCTCAACCGTAGTAAACGCTCTCCACAAGTCACCATGGCCCCGGCTACCGTCGCTGTGAGTATCTGAGCCGTCGTCTTCCCCGTCGTCGTCTGTCTGCCTGCCGGTCTGTCGGTCCATCGGCCGATCGCCAGTCCGGACTCGCCCACACGACGTGCTGGGCGTCGGCGTCGATCGCGTATGAGTTGCCAAGCTGCAGAGGCGCCTTCTCTGCCCGGGGCAAACAGAGTTTCCTTCTCTGTGGGTGTCTCTCTCGCGTGGCGCGTCATCGCTGCTGCGTCCTAGCAGCATGAGGTGACGCGCGGCCGCGACGAGAGGCACCCCGCATATGAGGGTCAAACCGAGATGGGCGGCCTCGCGCGAAGGTGTCGACTGGCTCGAGCTGGTCGGCATCGAGTGCGAGCCCGAATCATCTTCTCTGGAGCGTTCGTCCGGGTGGAGGGAGGTCGTCGTCATTATGCGCAGCAGCCGCAGCTCAAAAGCGATCGCGCGTCGGTGTCTGCTGTCGCGTGGCGGGTCGGGACAGGCACGCAGCCGGCAGGCAGCAAGCAGCGCAGTGGAGGACTCTCGTGTTCTTCATCTGCGCTGCTGCTGTTTCTGCTGTCGCGCTCGCGTTGCTAATGTCTTGTGATCTCCGTTGTCTCTGCGTCGTTCAGAACAAGGGAAAGAAGGTCGGCAAGAAGCAGGTCCTCAAGTTCACGATCGACTGCACGATCCCGGTCGATGACCGTGTGCTTGACCCGGCGTCGTTCGAGAAGTTCCTCCACGACCGCATCAAGGTCGGCGGCAAGGTCGGTGTGCTCGGCGACGCCGTGAAGATCACGCGTGAGAAGAACAAGCTGCACGTGGCCGCCGTGGCGCCGTTCTCGAAGCGCTACCTCAAGTACCTGACCAAGAAGTACCTGAAGAAGCAGCAGCTGCGCGACTACCTGCACGTCATTGCCTCGGACAAGCAGACCTACGAGCTTCGTTACTTCAACATCCACGATGGTGGTAACGATGCCGACGATGATGAGGAATAAGCAGCACGCGCGCGGAGCCTTCTCGTCGGTCGTAGCGTCGCTCAGAGGACACTCTCGACAGTAGGAAGCTCGTCGTTGTCGTTGCTAATTCAATCAGCATGGAGCAGCAGACGTCAGTCATTCGTGAGGTCGTAGTGTGTTCGTCGCTTGCTGTCCATGCTTGTGCTGGCGATTGTCGATCCGCCAGCCATACTCGGTTGGTCGATACAGTCCAAGAGTGTGCACATGTGTATTCATCCAGGGTACTTCTTGGTTCGCCACCCCCACCAACTATCGATTCACCATCCATCCATCCTTCCCTCCCCTTCCTCACTGCCCCTACAGCTCGCTGAGCAGTCGATGAGCTCCGTTCGCTGCATGCAAGGTGCACGCGCTCCACATTGACGTCCTGGACCTGACTGACTATCGACGAACGGGATTGATTGCGGACTCGCGCTCTTGCTTGGTTGCGTGCGTGGGTGCGTGCGCGGCGCTTGGTGCGGCTGAGGCTCACTCGCTGCTCAGCGGTACGAGCGGTGGTCGTAGCGTGAACGCTCGCGGTGCTGCGCCTGCAGAGCACGACCGACAACAGCACAATCACACGACAGAGAGTGAACAAGCGGCGAATGAGCGATCGCGATCGACGAACCACCATCCTCCTCCTCAGCCAACATGGCGCATGCGAACGTCTCGTGTTTATTCCCGAGCGCGCTTCATTCGCGCGCTGCCTAAACAGCGACAGACTAGTGCGCAAGAGTTACATGGAACGCACCAGCGCCGCATTGATCGCGTCGATCCATTTCTTCGACCCGTTGACGAGGTCGTTGAGGTGGTACACCCGGTTCGGCTGACAGCACCGTATCGACAAGCGTCACAAGACAAGACACGAGTCACAAGTCGAGCGAAGGCGAGAGAGGGAGAGAATAAACGAGCGTTGGTTAGAACGCCCCATCCACGCTGCCTGTGACGACCCGACGATGGATGAACGATGACGATACACACAAGCGAGACGCACCGTAACAACGTCGAAGGCTGTTGCACTCTTCGAGTTCACGTAGAGGCTGTCGGACCACGGGATCTCTCCTGCAGCGCACGCACGTGCATCAGATCGAACAGCAGATACAAAACCAGTCAATCGAGCACCGCGGCGTTCTTACCCTTTTGCTTCATTCGGATCGCGTCGATGTAGATCAACCGCGGCTTCGACGTCAGGATCAACTATCCCGACACGCAGCACCATCAGCCCAAGTGATTGATGAATGGGTATATGTCATCGAAGGCATCAAAGCGATGCAAACCCACCTGCCGCTTCTTGGAAAAGAGTCCCTTTCGCTTGCTGATGAGCCCGCCCATCTTGATCATTTCGTCGTCCAGGAGGAACCGATTCCTGCAAGTCGAAGAAGTGCGCACGAGTCAGCACTTGGACGAAAGCCTCTCAGCAAGACTTCGTGCGCCACGAACCACAGGGAGCTTGTCCGCGTGATCGGAGGAGGAGGCGGCACGGACGCCTTCTGACGCGCGACCTCGACTACGCTCACGGGGGATCCAGGACGCTGGCTGTAAGACGTAACGCGACATCAGCACAATACGTACTACACGACGACCGACCACCACAAACAAAACACACACACGCACTGCGACATCGGCTCGAACGCCAGTCCGGACGACACCTGCAGCTCCGTCGCGACGCCAGCGAACAGCCAGTCCTCCGTCGCACCATCCTGGACAGCAGCATACGCCAGTGAAGAAAGCGGTTCGTGAGGTGTTATCACATGCACACACACACACACACACACACTTCGCACGCAAAACGCACGTTGTCGGTGGCCGGGAGGCGCGCCACCGGGGGCATGTACGGAGGTTGCGTCGCCCCCAGCGTGTCCCAGTGGATGCCGTCGAAGAACGGGTGCGCCTTGAGCGCGCTGTAGCCGTTACCGTCCTCGTCGGAGCCCGCGCCGAGCCGCTCCTTCGGCTCCTGGAGCAGCAGCTTGTCGATCAGGTCGCGCGCGACGGGCGGAAGGCCGGGAGGGTACGCAAAGTCCTCCGCCGGGTGGTTCAGAATCTGCTGGAACGTCAGGTACTCGTTCTCCGCGCGGAACATCGGCCGGCCGACGAGCATCTGGAAGACCATGCAGCCCACGGCCCAGAGGTCGCAGCCGCGCGAGGCCTCGAGGTCACGTAGCACCTCGGGCGACACGAACTCGGCCGTGCCGCAGAACGTGTTGTGGCGGCTCTCCTCGGTCTCGTCCTTCGCGGTGCCAAAGTCCGTGATCTTGATGTGGCCGTCCTCGCTGTTCATGGAAAAGTCCGGATCAGTACGCACAACTGATAAATGCACCAAGTGAGCAAGCTCTCGCTCACCTCAGCAGAATGTTCTCCGGCTTCAAGTCGCGGTGAATCACGGCCTGCAACGCGTTAACAAGGGACGGCGCTCAGCACGTCTGAAGACGGATGGCCACACCCTCGCGTCCAGCGTCGCAACGTACGTTGTTGTGCAGGTACTCAAGCGCGACGATGACCTCCGCGATGTAGAACTTGGTAAGCTCCAGCGAGCACGCACGGTCCTTGACGCCCGCCGCCGCCTGCGCCTTCTGGTGCTTCCTGCGCAATATGCACATCCATTCATCGCTGCGTGAGCGCATTGCGTCGCCTCCATCCCTCCGCCCTAGTTATCGAAGCCGTACGTGATGACATCGAGCAGTTCGCCGCCGCGGCAGAGCTCCATGACCATGTAGAGGTAGTTGTGGTCCTGGAACGTGAAGTAGAGCTTGACGATGCGGTCGTGCGAGACCTTGGAGAAGACCTTGCGCTCCATCATGACGAACTTGACCTTCTTCTCCTTGCGGATGAAGCGCTTCTCCATGATCTTCACGGCGTACTCGGCGCCCGTGTCCTTCATGCGCGCGTGCACCACCTGCACGCCAGGGAGTACCTTGTCAGGCGCGTGTATGCACCTTCGACCCCGCTCATCCACGATGCGCACGCACCCGCGCGTACGCGCCCTCGCCGAGCGTCGTGCCGAACATAAAGTCCGCCGGCGACGGCTTCTTGCTGCTGCCGCGGGGCGTCGGCATGCCGCCGTCGAGCGCGCCTGCAGCATGCGAAGCACCGTATAACGCCACCCGTCCACTCGTCAGCAGCTCTCGCGCATGCGCCGAAGAAGCGTGTGCGCGCACGCACCTTGCTCCATGTCGGACAGGGAGGCGCCTGGGGAGGGAGAGGAGGGATGGGGAGGGAGGGAGGGGGGAGATCTCACGCCCGCCGTCGCCCGCGTTCCCCTGCTGCTGCTGCTGCTGCGTGCTACTTACTCCCAGGAGCTAGCTACAAGCTCGAAGCGCTGGCTTCTTCGAAGGCCTTGAGTGTATGGGTGTGTGTGTGTTTTTGTATCGGAATAGGTACGAGTGCCTCGAATAAAGGTCTCTTTTGTGGACCACGCGAATAATTGTGGCTCGCGTCGTCAACTTGAAGGAATGCCGAGCCGCGGACGAGTCGAACAGAAGCGCCGATGAAGTGGACGGCGGCCAAGTGGACCGCGCCGTCGCCGGGGAGTGCGATCTGGAATGCTGCATTCACGTCTCGAGCTAAGACCAAGCTGCACATTGAGCTCTGGCATCTGTAGCTCTTCTCGCCTTGGAGATTTGGATGGAGTTTGCTGCACCGCGTGCATGTCTTGGTGGTGAACTCCTCGTGCAAAGGATCAGCTTCCCGCTGACCCGGTTCGTTTTGCACCCGAGCAGTTTGCGGAAGCTGCAGTGCGCCTCCGTTAGCGTCTTGCGCGAGATTGTACACGCTTGAGACGGCAGTGCGTGCGATACGAGATCACCCTGTCGATTGCCCGAGTCGGTCACTGACATGGCAAAGCCGCCCGGATCGTAGAGCGTCACGAACGCTCGAACACGAAGATCGATGGCGCAGGTTCTTGTTGGCGCCGCACGTGATGCAACGAACAAGCGGGAGAGGGGAATGTAAGGAAAGAAGTCGTCGGTACGAAGTTGTTGGTCTGCACGTATGCTCAATGATTTCAGAGCAGGTTCTCAGTCGACAACAACTCGCTTGCAGAAACTCAAGTCGTTCGAGATCCAAAGCACCGGCGCCATCGCGCTTCTTCCAGCACCCAAGTCCCGCCATCCACGAGACCATGCGCATCGAGGAGCGGCAGTGTGAACATCAAGAGCGCCGTCAGATGGACTCATGGATACACATGCGTGTGCAGCGTGCTCCACGACTTCCAACGGACCAATCGC